>VXAU01000979.1:939156-1017183 GCA_013399695.1 Formicarius rufipectus | reverse complement strand
CCCCCAATATTTTCACTGTCAGCATTCTCTACTTGGATGATTCTCAATCTTCCTGTTCTAGAAAACAGGCTAACAACTTTTAGGATGAGACTAAAAAGGCTTTAAAAAAATAAAATCCTTAATTAGATGTAGTTCCCAAATATTCCACTTGAAAACTAAGGTTAACAGCAAGCTTGCACTAAATTAAGGACAAATAAAAGGACTTTGGTCTCTGGCTCATAGAAACGAGTGCTGTAGTTATGTGTTATTAGCTATGAGCTGGTATTCCCTGTATATTTTGGCTGCGGACTTTTGCAAAGCAGATAAAAGAGTAACATTATTGTCAAGCAGCTGCCTGAAACAAAGACCAGTTATAGAATGAGACTCAAAGAATGCTTCCATCATTGCCTTGGGAATAGTTGCAATAACTTCAGAGCACTTAGAGATAAACTGTTTGCCCTTATGTGAACTTCACTTTTGTGTAGATTTGATACCTATTTTGAATTGCTATAACCATCAGAAGATTATCAGGAACTGCCTGTCCTGTGTAAGAAAGTGTATCATTCAGAACTGGTGCTTAGTTTAAAGCTACAGTTGCTTTGCCTGTCCTAGATGATATGTATGCAAACATGGTCAGTAGACATGTTCCCTTTCAGTAAATCATGGTGATTGGATGTATCAGTCTGGATTTCTCATACAAGGTTTAGTAACATGCTGCTCTTCAGCAAAAGATTTATGGAAGACTTGCAAACTCTGACCTGCTTTATAAATGTGACAGGAATGTGGGGAGAAGTGTTTATCAGATCAGTCAGATGTAATTTTAATCAGTCTTAATGAAGAGAATTGTTCAGATTTGAGAACTGCTGTAGGCTTGTTGATTTCCTTGGCATATGCCCTAACTGTCCTCCAAAATCAGGATACTTAATGAGAAATATCCAATCAGAAATAATATCTAGAACTTCTTCCATTCATTTTGAAAACAGATATTTGAATTGTATTCTGTAGGACCTTGAAATTATTAGCCCATAAGTCTTCTAAGCTTGCTGAACTAACTTTCTCAGTTTTCAGTCAGGGGTAGATGGCATACAATGTCTTTCACTGCTCTTCATATGAGTAGCTTAATACATAGTTTAAAAAAAAACCCACAAAAACAAACAAACAGCAACAACCACCTCCATTTAACCCCAGACCTGATGGGATACTGTCAGGGGACGGGAGGAACTTTTTAGTAAGTGAGGAGTGTCATAACTCCTAGCAGTGCATCTGTATGAACTTCTGTATAACATGACATTTATTGAAATTCAGATATTTGAGTATCAGGTAGTCTTCACAAAGTGAGGCTTATAGCAGCTGGCTGTTATGCTGACCTTTGTTTGTAAAGTATACTGAGGCATTCTGTCTCTTCCTGATGGATGAGATCTATATGGCTGACCTTAACACTGTAGTGTTATTAGTTGTGTTCTCCAATTGATTTCAGTAAGGGTAAAGGAGCTGAGATTCTTCTTCATGATTGAAGAATACCAGCTATATTATCCTTGCAGTCTTTTTTAGTTTTGTTTCCCCTTCTCCCCCACCTTGCCCGCATGTACTCATCTAGTTTGTCAGGAAAATGAACAGCACAAATGTTTGTACCCAGCCTGGTGGTCTTGCTACCTTTCTAAGTAGAGTGGTTAACCTTGGCAGTGACAAACAGGAAGACAACGTCAGCAACTTGTCTGGACCCAGTTTACTCCCTTGTAAAATAAGAGAATGTGAAAGAAAAGATGTGAGAACATTTAGTAGCAGCAAACTTAAAACCTTGGTGGGCAGTTATCTTGAACTTCTAGGGTAAAACCCGATTTCCCATTAAATAATAAAAGCTACGAGGAGTTGCTGTGAGGGGATTACAGGTGTGTGAAATGCAGAGCAGGATGTTAGAACTTTCATGTCCAGCTTGCAGGCTGATCTAGGGTCAGCATTCCAAAGACTATGTCTGACTGGTAATGAAGATCTGAACACCTAATCAGTATTTTTCATTGCTGTTTTGTAGATGTTCTTCAGCTTTGTTTTGGGGTAGTGCTGCAGTTCAGTGGCTAGTATGGCCTGCTGAATTTTACCTAATGGTACAGCTGTTCTGATCTCTTCAGGCTGCTGAAATTGAAACAGCCATTTCAGAGTGCAGTTGCTATAAGCCAGTTGCCTTCATTTGTGTAAAAGTCAAGAGTGGAAGCAAATTATAAATGTTCCTAAGCCCCATGTGGCATATTTGAATCTCAAGGTGGTGGGAAATAATCTCTAACTGTAGTCACCACTCTTAACATACTGGTAGATGAACCAGTCAACTTCAAAATGAGTTTGGTATTCATTTTTTTTAGCATAGTCCTGATGGGAGGAGACTGGAAAGGTTACAATAAAAATAGATCTTTTTTTGTGCTAAGCATATTGTGAATTCTGTACAGCGGCTAGATCTTGCCCGGTTTTCTATTGGAAATGTCACATCTGACTGTGAGAACTACGGGGAGCAAAAATACAAATTTTACTGTTGGTGCTATTCCATTTCTTTCTGTTTGGAAGGCATGAGAGTAATGCAGAAGCCCTGCAGAGAGCTATCAAGCTTTTGTGTAGGCGCTTCCTCCACCTTAGCTACTCATTAGAATTTTTGAGTTAATGATGAACTGGCAGCATGACTAAGTCTTTTCTTGTCTTACCACTCTTACTGCCGCACCTTTAGCAGCACATTGGAAGAATCCATTGTTAGAGGGACTCTTGAAAAAATGGCTGCATTGTCAGAACATCTTCCATGTGGATTGTAAGGAGTAGATTTGGAGTTGGCTAATCTCTTCCAGGCTGTGGAGGAGGACCAGTTTAGGAACCTAAGCATTTCCAACTGCATAACAGAGTACTGACTGTTGTTGTGTTATGTTTTATATCAGCTTAATGCTGCTTATCTGCTGCAGATGCAGATCTACTGTCCATTTTAAAAGAGCCAGGGAAGAGTTGCTGCCAAAAGTTATGGGAGTGCAGAGTCAGGACAAACAGCGTTGGCATTTGTACAGCAAAGTAACAAGATTGCTCAGGAGCTGCTGGAGTATCTTACAACTGGCTCAGAGACAATGAAGTTTGCCTCAGAGTTGCTTCACGTATTCAGTGAGACACTTAAAACTGTTGGCCTGCCCTTTAATTATGATTTTTTAAAAAAGTACTTCTGAAAAAAACTCTTAAACTGGAAAACCTGTCTTTACACAAATAGAGTGTCAAATGGACTTTGTTCTCCTGACAAACAGTACTGCAAATCTGTCCTTTAAAGAGATTAGTGGCCTGCCTTTACTTCATTGTCCAGGAATGTTTGATCAGCACAGCTCTAACACCTAACTGGCACATTGAAAGCTGATTGCTGCAAGAGATGGTTTTGCTCTCTGCACTACCTACCCCTACAAATGCTTCTGCTTTGGCTGCCTCCCAGGATTGGCTGTCACCAACTGTGTCTGTGCTGGAAACAGTGTTGGGCTGTGCAGGGGAAGGGGAACAGATGAAATAAATGTGACCCATCGTGGAGCTGTAGCCTCATATTTCTCTTCCTAGTTTAGTGAAAAGACAGCTACAGATTTATGGTACAAATACTTCCATACTGCGTGGTGGTATCAAATGGAGGTGCATACTGAAATTTTGGATAGGGTATTTGATTGTCTTTCAGCTTCCTGTCCCCAATTGTCTGGGCTTTCTGTGCAAAAAATAAAAGTGAGTTTGGTGACTTCATTGGTGTGCAACTAAAGGGCAGCTTTTTTTTTTTCTTTAATGAGGCTGGTACAATTTTCAGTTTTAACTTCAAGGAAGAGTTTTGTGCAGGAGGTGGTACAGGAATTGAGTAAAGGAGGAGGTGCAATTACACCTATTTAGATAGTGTTTGTGCCACTGAAGTAATAGCAGCTTGCCTTAAATGGTCATTTCAGCTTTCCCCATGAGCATTCATGTTGTAGCCCTCTATCAACAGTTTTTCTAGTATCTTGAGAGTGGTTTATCTTTGAGGGAAATTAGTAAGTCTGACTTTATGGCATGCCCATGCTGTGGAATTTAATGGCTGGATTTCATCTTATGCAAGGATAGAGGAGTGAAAAATAGCTCCATCATGGTCAGTCTTCAACTCTCTCTCTTGCAGCTTTAAGAGGAGAATATGACTTATAGTCTGATAGAAAAATCTGGGTGATACATCATGTTCTTTAGCATGTCTGTCCATGGGGGTTTACTGATGAGCATTTGAGTATACTCACTGTAGTAATGAAATGGTAAGATATGCGAAGTCTTGGTTTGCAATTCCAGTGTTCCAATATGAAATTCTGTCTTACTGGCTCTGATTAATGTTTAATAAACTCTAACTCTTTTTTAGGATCTCTAAAAGGGAGCAGTAAAGAGTTCTGGGAGCATAACAAAGAACATGGCAACTCAAGGTATATAATGCATCAAAATTTCTGTTACTAGAATCTAGCAGGCTCCTTATGCCTCTCTTTTTAACTTTTCAAAGTCATCTGGATTGAATAATGTCTGCTCTACTACAGTAATTAATACCTTACACTGGAAATCAAACTTGCAGACAAGTTTGTTGTCTTAAGCATTTTGGGTCCTTTAAGTACAGTCAAATACATATTCACAGTATGTGGAAAAGGGAACCTTTAAGCAGTAGGTCAGGACAATCACGGTAGCAGGGATTGTTCTGCCTGTTAGTCAGGTTTAGGTGTCTGCACTGGCTTGACATAAAGCCTCAGTTCAAAATTGCTGTCTCACTTGCAGTGCTGGGTTGTGATAGTTGTTTATAACAGCTTATTTTAATTTAAAATCTGTGTCATCTCTTGTACGAATAATGCATGCTGGAGTAATTGAACTAAACTTAATTGTTCAACAATTATTTCTTACAGCTGACTTGATGGAGCTGGATATGGCAATGGAGCCAGACAGAAAAGCAGCAGTCAGTCATTGGCAGCAACAATCATATCTGGACTCTGGGATCCATTCTGGTGCCACAACAACTGCTCCCTCCTTGAGTGGCAAGGGAAATCCTGAAGAGGAAGATGTGGACACAACACAAGTGCTGTACGAGTGGGAGCAGGGATTCTCTCAGTCATTTACCCAGGAGCAAGTTGCTGGTAAGGCCTATTCTGTTACACTGGTTTGCTTAGACATGCAGTTTAATGATACAGAAACTTAAATACTCAGTTATTACCAATCTAGAAGATGAGCTTTTTATTCCTAGTTTGAGCTAATTGACTTACCTCATGTTTTAGATATTGATGGCCAGTATGCAATGACTAGAGCTCAGAGAGTGCGTGCAGCTATGTTCCCCGAAACACTGGATGAAGGAATGCAAATCCCATCCACACAGTTTGATGCAGCTCATCCAACTAATGTGCAACGCCTGGCTGAGCCATCCCAGATGTTAAAACATGCTGTTGTTAATTTGATAAACTACCAAGATGATGCTGAACTTGCAACTCGTGCAATCCCAGAACTGACCAAACTGTTGAATGATGAGGACCAGGTAAACACTTCCTTTTCCTCTGTGCATCTCGCTTGTGGGGTGGCTTTAGTGAACTTAAAGCTAAAAGCTTTCTTCACTTATTTCTTGTTAGGTGGTGGTGAACAAGGCTGCAGTTATGGTTCATCAGTTATCCAAAAAGGAAGCGTCTCGCCATGCTATTATGAGATCTCCCCAAATGGTGTCTGCTATTGTACGTACCATGCAGAACACAAACGATGTGGAAACAGCCCGTTGTACTGCAGGTACACTACATAATCTCTCACACCACCGTGAAGGCTTGCTGGCCATCTTCAAATCAGGAGGCATCCCTGCTTTGGTTAAAATGCTTGGGTATGTGGACTACTAAGACAGTACTTGTGCTTTTCAGTTGGGTCTGGTAGGAGCAGGTGCTCATGATGTTTTTGCCTTCTTTAGGTCCCCCGTGGACTCTGTGCTGTTCTATGCCATTACAACTCTTCACAATCTCCTGTTGCATCAGGAAGGCGCCAAAATGGCTGTCCGTCTAGCTGGTGGGCTGCAGAAAATGGTGGCCTTGCTCAACAAGACAAATGTCAAATTCTTGGCCATCACAACAGACTGCCTTCAGATCTTAGCGTATGGCAATCAAGAGAGTAAGGTGGGTGCCTCTGCTCTTGAAGTAGTTAAAACGAGCAAGCTTGTGGTGAATGGCCTGACAGTTCTTGTGTACTGACCTTGTTCTGAACCTTCAGCCACATGTTGGCTTTTTGCCAGTGAGTCCTGACCTTGCAAGAGGTGAGGGATGCAAGAATTATCTTGCAGAAGTGCTATTGTGCTTATAGTGGGGCTGTAAAACTTACAGACCACAGCAGCAGATGGGAGTGGTTTTTTTAGGGATATGTAACCTATGAGGGGTGTAAGCCAGCAACATTTACTACCTTCTGACATGTATAGGAAGTGACAGATGAATGTTATTTTTGCTGTCTTTCAGCTGATTATTCTGGCAAGTGGTGGACCCCAGGCTTTAGTAAACATAATGAGGACCTATACTTATGAGAAACTATTGTGGACCACAAGTAGGGTGCTGAAGGTGCTGTCAGTCTGCTCCAGCAACAAACCTGCTATTGTTGAGGCTGGTAAGTACCTTGTACCCTTGGTAACTTAAAAATCTATACAGTACTTCAGGGTCAGTTCATTCCAAGGATGGAAACTGTCAGCATCAAAAAATGAACTTGGATTGGTCCTTAAGCCCATAACCAGTTTTGGAGGCCTTTAGCGTACCAAAGTTAAAAAGGATGGCTGAGTAATTCTGTGTTGTTAGCTGGGGTGGCTTTCACGGCTGAGTGTTGTCAGAATGGTCCTCTTAGAATATGCACACACTTAAAAAGCCCAGTGTCACAAAGAGAACTTGGGGGTTTTTTTCCTACGTAGTGATGGGTCCAGCCATATTGCAATGACTGGGCAGATTCAAACAGGCTTGTGAGATATGCACTCAGGAAGGAAAAGACCTGACTGCTCACAAGATGAACATCAGAGTAATGCTGTCAAATCTGTATTATCTTCCAGGTGGGATGCAGGCTTTGGGACTCCACCTCACAGATCCAAGCCAACGTCTTGTCCAGAACTGTCTCTGGACTCTCAGAAATCTGTCAGATGCTGCAACAAAGCAGGTAAATGGCTTTCTGAGGGATCAAGAGCAAAAGTCAACACAGTGGAAGAGAGACTTAACTTTGTCTTCCCTCTTTTTTGTAGGAGGGCATGGAAGGCCTTCTAGGAACCCTTGTTCAGCTTTTAGGATCAGATGACATTAATGTTGTGACCTGCGCTGCTGGCATCCTCTCTAACCTTACCTGCAACAACTACAAGAACAAGATGATGGTGTGCCAGGTTGGTGGCATCGAGGCTCTTGTGCGCACAGTTCTTCGGGCTGGGGACAGGGAAGACATCACAGAACCCGCTATTTGTGCGCTCCGTCACCTCACCAGCAGACACCAAGAAGCGGAGATGGCTCAAAATGCAGTACGTCTCCATTACGGACTCCCCGTGGTGGTTAAGCTGTTGCACCCACCCTCACACTGGCCTTTGATCAAGGTAAATAATGGTTTCCAGCTGTCGGCACTGGAAACTGTTGCTTTTTAAAATGTAACTTTAAATGTGAAAAACACTGTTTCCAGGTGTTGGAACATGCAGTTTGTGTCATGGGAATGTTGGTTCACTTGAGCAAGTGTTGTTTCTTAGAGATTTAAGCACTTGAGATGAACTGATTTAAAAAAAGAAATTGCTCACAGTGAGCACACACCCATCGTGCTCCTTTCTTTCTCCCTCCCTTTCTTACCTGCAGGCTACTGTCGGCCTGATCCGCAACCTGGCTCTCTGTCCTGCAAACCACGCCCCTCTGCGTGAACAAGGTGCTATTCCAAGGCTAGTGCAGTTGCTGGTTAGAGCACATCAAGACACCCAGCGACGCACTTCCATGGGTGGGACACAACAGCAGTTTGTGGTAAGTGGCCACCACTGACCTTGCATGTCTGGAAGTTGTGTCTCAAACTCATTTGTCAGTGCACCTCAGCCCTGTATTGCTTCGTCTAAAGAACTGTTTTCTTAGTTGCTCTAATTCACATTATTCTCTGTGTGAGAATTATCATCTCTGTGATGATAATTCTGTCTTTGCAGACCTGAAATTTTTCTTGAATGAACAAGAATGCGAAAACCTTGGTTCTTATTTTACTAAGAACCTCTTAAACATGTAATTCTGTACGCTATAGATCACAGAAATACTGGTACTGCCTAGGCTGACAAGACAAGTAGTTCTCTACTGTGAAACCAGAACTTTCTCACCCTTCTCAGAAGAAGGGGTTTAAGAATGCTGTCACAGCTTTTCAGGAGTGCTTAGAGTTGCAAAAGTACTGAGAAGTTGTGCAGGCTCCATGCTTGTTACCTGTTTGGGTGCCAGGTCAGTGTGGCAAGATCAGTCTCAATATGATTGTTTTTATCCCATTAAACACATTAGTTACGGAGAAGTTGGCTTAGAATGGGCAAAGGAAAGCAGCCTCTACTAGTACAGGAGTGTAGTTAATTCATGTGGAGGCAGGAAGGGACCTTTTTTTACTGATAAACATTCTTTCCTACTTCGTACATGCCAAGCTAATCCAGGTTGAGGGGAAAAAAGATGGTGTTATCAGACATGAGGTTCATAATAAAAAACAGAGGTGTTCCACTGAGATACTTCACTTAGTGAATTTGGTTGAATAGTTAGTTGGATTGATTTACAGCATGAATTAAGTTTGAAGGCCAACAGTAGATGGTGGGTGAGTCCTCTTAGGGGAAGGGGGGGGTATGTCCAGGGGACAAGTTTGGTTACTGTGTTGAAACAGGCTGATTGGCTTTTTGACAGTCTTTTAAGAAGAGAGCATGCAATATCCACTTCAAAAATGCTTTTTCTCTCCCTACCTAGGAAGGTGTGCGCATGGAGGAAATTGTCGAGGGCTGCACTGGGGCCCTGCATATTCTTGCACGTGATGTTCATAACAGAATTGTAATCAGGGGTCTAAATACCATTCCACTGTTTGTGCAGGTAAGTAAGAGCTCAAGACAACACTGTAGTATGTATTAGGAAAAGAAATAAAAGGAGTCTACAACTTTCTGGATAGAACTGCTAATTCAGAGTATGCTGAAGAGCTCATTTCAAGTAGAAGAGCTAAAGAACCCCGTGTGTTTTGGTTGCAGTTGTTGTACTCTCCCATTGAGAATATCCAGAGAGTAGCTGCTGGTGTACTTTGTGAACTGGCTCAAGACAAGGAAGCAGCTGAAGCAATCGAAGCTGAAGGTGCAACTGCCCCTTTAACAGAACTGCTTCACTCTAGGAATGAGGGTGTTGGTAAGTGAACCTAAAAGACAGATGTCATACTTGTGTTAGAAGAGTTGCTAGAAGTCTTGCCCTCTGCTAAAATCACTTCCTTTTGCAGCAACGTACGCAGCTGCTGTGCTGTTCAGAATGTCTGAGGACAAACCACAGGACTACAAGAAGCGGCTCTCAGTTGAATTGACAAGCTCTCTGTTTCGGACTGAGCCAATGGCTTGGAACGAGGTGAGTCCCATCTTCCGTGTGAGTGGTTCCTTGGGGAGATCTCAGTTCTGCATCCTCCCTCCTGCCACTAGTGAAGTGTAGATGCCATCTGTGATGCAGGCCCAGCTTTGCACAGCTGTGTCACTGTACCTTCTTGACTCTCTCTCTGTGTTCAGGTTCAGTGAACCTGTGCTAAGCAGCCTTCAAGCTGCTCCTTTGCTTGCAGATAGGCAGAGTCTGTTCTCTGCTGGTGCTAAAGTGCCTGATGTCATTATGTTTGCTGGTGCACAAAGCTGTTAAAAGAACTTTGTACTTTTCTGTCCTGCTTGTTAAAACCTAATGAACTCTGGATGTAAAAATAGAAACATGAGTGATAGGAGGGAAGCATAAATATAAAACACACTCTGTGAGTCTTCAATCAAGCCAACAATTTAGGATTAGTAATCCTGAAAGGAGGATACAACTTGTCCTCTTAGAACTGAGCTTTCAGACTTGAACATGTTTGCGTGTTGGTAATCATATGTTCCCTTTTCTCATGTTTAAAGGACTACACAGTGAACTGAGACTGAAAATAAACTGTGCATGGGGTAGAGGGAAGGCTTCACTAATACTTTGCCTTCCTGCATATTCTCTAGATTCAGGAGCCTAGCTTGTTTTATCTTGTATGTACCTACTACATAAGGGATAGTAGCCCTTGGTACTGTTTCTATGCTTACATCTCTGTTTTCCTAATATCTATCTACCACAGGAATGTTGGGGTGGGGGGGAATGGGAAATAAAATAGCACTTTGAGATTGGAGTTAAGCAACTTCTCTGCAGACAGGTGATTACTTCTGTAATTGAACAAATGGGAGAGGTTCCTTCAGAACTTTTTAAAAGCTTTATTGCTGACTTGTAGGAGTTGGGCAGGTGTACCTGAGGAGTGTTCCTAGACCTGCACCATCTCTTTCATTCCCAAACAGAACCCTTCTTCCAGTGATCTGTGGATTCCTGTACTTAAATCTGGCTATTTCATGTTGCTGGTTACACTTCTGTGACATGCAGATGCTTAGCTAAAAAGGCATTTCATGTTCACAGCAGTACCAGAGTGCAGTACTCGCTGCAGAAGAGTTGCTCAAGGGTTCTGGGGAAAGCTTCACTTTTTAAACTTATAATTAGTAGTGCTAGCTGGAAATCCTGATGCTAAAACTTTTGTAATTTTTTGTGTACATGTAGACAGCAGATCTCGGACTTGATATTGGTGCCCAGGGAGAGCCTCTTGGATACCGCCCAGATGGTATGTCTCTTCTGTTCCCTTTGACTAAACTTAAGTTGGATGAAGTCAAGTCACAGATTTTAAAGGAGAACTGCAAATGAGTGAAGAGTGTATTTCCTCTTCCAGCAAGGGATTGCAAACTGACAGGCAGATGGGGAACTGCCAGTTCAAGTAACCAGTTTCTGCAACACCACTGGCAGCACTGAAATGGGAGCTGTATGAACATGAAAAACTGGTGTCTCTTGTCTGAGTCCTGTGGGAACATCTCCCACAGAGCAGTTGTTTCCACAAATCTTTTACATTCTTCACAAATGGACTTGACAATTCCAATAGTGCAGTTTTTCTTTAAAACAACAAAGCTGGTATTGAATGCATTAGTCTGTAAGAGTCTATAGACTTTACCGCAAGCCTATCCCTAAGGATTCTGAGCTATTTTTGACTAGTCTTTCAGAAGCAAGTCCACAGTCTTGGAGCCTGGTTTTGCTGCAGTATTGTTGAATTTTAGTACTGTTGATTGTGCAGACTAATGGCTTGGCTGGAATCTGCTCGTGCTTCTGACTGCAGTGTGCTTTGTCTGCAGAATCATACTGGAGGCTGTTTCAAACAATGGAATAGCCATTAAGGGCAGGCAACAGATTGTGTTGAACTTGGCTGAACTAGAAAACAATTAGATGGCTACATGATCTCCTCACACACTGATACTTGCAGCTTCTGATGCATCTAACATCTGTTAACATTATGCTTTTTTTCCCTCTGCCACCTTTAACTTTCTTAGATCCTAGCTACCGTTCTTTCCACTCTGGCGGATACGGTCAGGATGCCTTGGGTATGGACCCTATGATGGAACATGAAATGGGTGGCCACCACCCTGGTGCTGACTACCCAGTTGATGGTCTGCCAGATCTTGGCCATGCCCAGGACCTTATGGATGGGCTGCCTCCAGGTGACAGTAATCAGTTGGCCTGGTTCGATACTGACCTGTAAATCATCCTTTAGGTAAGAAGCTCCAACCTTGAATTTAAAAACAAAACAAAAAGAGAAAAACAGCTGACTGGACTGAGGACTTGGTTGGCAGGGAGGGATTGGCTCGCTTGGGTCCCAGTGTGCCAGAATAATGAATAAATGCTCTGGAAACACTCGATCAGCACACTCCAAACTGACTTCTGCCGTGAAGTGTGGAAGTAATTAACTGTAATGTCTTGTGCACTGGCTTCATGCAGTCTTCATGTGTTAGAACAGCCCTTTATGGCTCAGGAACACTGACACCTGTGTTTTTTCTCTTTGCAGCTGTATCATCTGAGTGAACTTGCATTGATTGGCCTGTAGAGTTGCTGAGAGGGCTCGAGGGGTGGGCTAGTATCTCAGAAAGTGCCTGACACACTAACCAAGCTGAGTTTCCTATGGGAACAATTGAAGTAAACTTTTTGTTCTGGTCCTTTTTGGTCGAGGAGTAATAATACAAATGGATTTTGGGAGTGATTCAAGAAACGAAGAATGCACAAGAATGAATTGCAAGATGGAATTTATCAAACCCTAGCCTTGCTTGTTAAAAATTTATTATTTTTTTTAAATCTCTGTAATGGTACTGACCTTGCTTGCTTTGGAAGTAGCCTTTCTTTTTGCAGTAATTGTTGTTAGTTTTTTTTAAAGTCTCTCGTAGTATTAAGTTATAGTGAATATGCTACAGCAGTTTCTAATTTTTAAGGATTGAGTAAAGGTGTAGAACACTAATTCATAATCGCTCTAACTGTATTCTGAATAAAGTGTAACATTGTGTAGCCTTTTTGTATAAAAAACTAGACAAATAGAAATGGTCCAATTAGTTTCCTTTTTAATATGCTTAAAATAAGCAGGTGGATCTATTTCATGTTTTTGATCAAAAACTTTATCTGGGATATGTCTGGGTAGGGGCCAGTAAGAACTGTTTATTTGGAACCTTGTATTGGACAGTTTACCAGTTGCCTTTTATCCCAAAGTTATTGTAGCCTGCTGTGATACAGATGCTTCATGAGAAAAATGCAGTTATAAAATGGTTCAAAATTAAAGTAAACTTTTAATTCACTCTGTGTCAAATTATTTCAGATCACACAGTGTATTTGTGTGTTTTAACAAGTCTTCTGAAAATCATCCTGGGATTGCACCATCACTTCAGAGGAAGGGGTCAAGAATCATTTCTTCTTTTATCCCCCACTATGAAATAGTTACCTTTTGGAGCCAGGAGGTTTCCTGCTGCTGCTTTGCTTTGGCAGGTTCCTCAGCACGGGGCAAGTCTAGCCTAACAACTACAGTTTGTGCCTGGCCTACACTCATTCTGGGCTCCAGAAAGTGAGAGCAGGGTCTTGTGTCCATTCCCTTCAGCCTGGTGCTGTCACCGGGGGCAGAGGGCAGCTGCTTCAGTAGCTTGAACCCATTTTCAGGTCCCCAGTCTTCTGTTACTGTGTGAGGTAAGACCTGTGCGTGACCTGTGTGTCTGGAAGGGGGGACAGTGGTTCTGAAAGTGGTGGCTGAGCCCCACCCTGCACAGCTGCACCACCCAGCTCTCACCACGGGGGCAGCACACAGTGCCATGCAGTTCCCCCTCAGGCAGCAGATCAGAGAGGGATGGGGCTGCAGAGGCTCAGGATGGTGAGAGCTGAAGGGACCCCCACACCAGAGCCCTCCCCCTTTTGCCTGCAGAGCAAAGGTGGTGCAGCTGCAGAGGGGAAAGTCTTCCCCAGCAACAGACTTTGTTCCCCTCTGCCACACTCACACTGGAAGGCCATGACTGTAAAACATTACACCAAATAATAGCCATCACTGAGCTTTTCCCCCATTTCCAGTAACTCCAGCTATTAAATCATGATATTTGAAGTAATGTGAGAGAACAATTACTGTAAAACAGTGAAATCATTTACCTGGCAGTGTTCATATGCTATGGGTAACTGGGCTGTCCAAGAGCAGGTGTAGCAGCAACTCCCACTACACACCTGTGCTTGGTAGGTGTGGTAGGAATGTGGAGTTGCTGCACTGGCAGACAGACAGGAAGGAAGATGTGGTCTCTACAGCCCCTGTGGAAAAGACTACACACTGTGGTACCTGCAAGCTCTAGAGGCCCTTTCCTAAGCTACCACCCTTTCATGGGGATAATTATGTCATACTTCCAGGGTCATCACACCTGTTTTCCAAGAAGAGCTCCAGCCAGGAGCAATGGCAGCTGAGAACAGTCCCCCAGTGAGTGTAAGCTGCGCAGGAAGCTGCGAAACAGGGCACAAAGAAAGAGCCCAGACTACTGGGTAAAAACCTGGTGGTGTGTGTCATCCAAATGTCCCATGTATACACAGCCTCTGTGTGATCACAGGGGTTGGTGCTGGTTGCTTGAGGTCAAGAATATTGTCTGCCTAGATAAATAGGTATTTTCTACTGCCAGTCATCAGGTAACCCCTTAAGCTGAACAGCCAGGGCAGGCACCTGGTCCAAAAGATAAATGAGGATTTCAAATAGCAACTTAAAAAAAGTGAAACACTTTATGTTGTGAAAGAACTGTACTAACATTTAATTTACACTTTCAAACTGTCAGATACCTGAGCTACATCATGTAATGCCAGCAAGGTAAAGTAGTAACCAAGAATTCATCCTTACAGAGGTTTAAAAAACAAACCACCCCCCAAAATCAGCTTCTTTCTTTTCCTGAACCCTCCCAAAGTCCTGCATATGCTACAGCTCAGCTTGATAAATTAGACTGCTCAGCTCATTGGAAGATGTTGCTGCAGGCCTGAGGTGCTGAGCAGTGCACACAAACCTGCACATGTCGATGGACTGGTCAAAACCAGTTCACATGGTAGTCTTGACACCTTCACGTCCCACGGTTTTCAGAATTTTAAATGCCAAGGAAGCAACAGCAACATCAGCATGAGAGCTAGGAATTAAAAACAGTAACATCTATTAGACAGGGGAAAAATGTTTTGTTCAAATTCCACATTTGCCTTTTTCTATACCGGAAAATTTCTAAATGGCCATTAACTGCACTCTATATCCACTTTTCTGTTAGGCAGTAACACATCACTAGTGATTCAGCTCAAATTCCCAAAAACTACCTCACTGCACTTCCCCTGTTAAAAACCCTGTAAAAAAATACGATACAATTTATCATGCCCCCCATGAATCTACACACACACACACACATTCCCAGCTTGACAGAAAGGGGTGTTTTCACAGGCAGTTCCACTCCAGGCATGGCAAGGAGGATGGAGTGCCCCTCCACCCACAGCACCACAGGTCAGACATCAAGTGGTGGGGCTTTGCTTCCTCACCTAAGAAGTTTTAGGATATGTATTTTGCCAAATTTTTCCTTCTGGAAACACATTTTTTCCTAGCATTGGAACAGAGGCTCTAACATTACTGCTTGTCCTCAGAAACGTTTGTTTGGGGTTTTTTTTGTTTTGTTTTGGTATTTTCTTTGGGTTTTTGTTTGTGTTTTTGGTTGGTTGGTTGTTTTTTTGTTTTGTTTTTTAAGATTCCCATTCCTCATCTTTTGCTTAGAAAGGACAGCAGCGGATCAACCTGCAATTTCCTTGGTTGCTGCTAATGACAATACCTACTGATGCTCCACACTTTGGGGAATGCAGAACTAGGCAGGAAATCCAAATCATCAATCCACACTATGCATGCCAATGTCCTAAGGAGCAGCAGTGAAAATCAGAAAATTCAGTTACCTGAAACAAATTCATCACAGCAACTGTCTTCACTGAAGAATAAATGGCTACAATCCCACATTTTAAAGGATAGATTTGATTCCAGGTGGTCACTAAGCAAAATGGGTTGGTTTGTCACTTAAAACTACCTGTTGCAAGCAGCTGAGGATGCATCACAGAGAAAGAGTTTGGCAATCCGTGGCTGCTGCATGGCAGCACCAAAAGCAGCTGCAATCCAAGCAGTGCCCTCCTCTTAGCACATGACTGCTTGGCTGGAATCCCCCTTCTGACACATAAGGAAGTGTGAGAGATTAGAAACCTGTCTGTAAGAAATGAGCAAAGCAAAACCACTCCTCAATCCGTTCAACTCAGTGGTGATATGTGGGTGGAAGGGGCTGGGAACTCAGACTATCCAGAGGATAGCTTAGATCCAGGATCTTGGATGTAGCCTTCTCTAAAACATTTCCCATTCTGCGTGAGATACAGAGGCTCCTTAGGCAGGTTCAAGGGCACAGGTGAGGAGACCAAGTTTATAAGGTTACAATGAATATTTGGAGAAAGAAAATGTGAAGAGAAGGCAGAATATCAGTATTATCCATAAACAAATGGCCATTCAGCTAATCCTGATAAGGCTTGCTAACTCCAGGCTTCTCCTGCCTGCCTGTTGCCAGTTTATCCATGTCTGAGTCCATTACAGCCCCAAGATCCAGGCTGAAGCCCACTTGGTCTCCTCTGGGGGAAAATGGATAGGACATGTGTTCCCTAAAGAAGGCGAGGAGGGGAAATGAAATCCATGAGTTCTCAGGGACTCCTGTTTTGCTGCTGCAGTGCAGGAGCTCAGCACAGCAGAGGAACTTGGCTCACCCTCATGTACCAAAACACTCATCAAGAGCATCAGCCAGAATCTGATCTACAGAGCATCTTGTGTTAAATAAGAGTGAGTGCTGTTTATTTGGACTCTGTAGCATGTGGGTTTCTGCCTACAGAAATGTACAGCCTGTAAGAGACTACTGAGGAAGTCAGAAAAGCAGACTCAAAGACAATGACTGGGCTGCCTAATGCAGCTAATGCTGAAATGCTGCAAAACAGAGTGAAAGCTGCTCCTACTAACAGAAGAAAACCCCGTCTTCCTCCATTATGAGCTTCAGTGTGTCTCCCCTGGGGAGAGCTGATGTTGTGTTTTCTTTAGATAATTTGTCATACAAAACCCCATGAGTCAGCAGCTGAGTGTGTGAGAGGGATACTGACTATTCTCAACAGGTTTGGTTAGTCCTCAGTGTGCATCTCCTCACACTCACCACATCCCAGTATTTCCTCTCCACGTCTGCCCACACTCCTCTTCCCTTCCAACACTGCCATAATGTCCAGGAGCCAATTTTCCCAAAAGCCAGAATTTGGGAGCACAAATAGCATTGAAAAGATTATCTTAGTGCTTCAAGAGCTGACCTACAAACTACAATTTCTCAATGAATTCTAGTCCAACCAGGAGTGAAATGACTCCTGACAGCCCCACAACAGAAGTGTGAAATCTGTTTTGAGGGGCAGAGAGCAGTAACTCATTCCTATGTCCAAGGGGGATTAGATGAGGCAAAGTCAATGGGAGATAAGCTTAGATTTGGCCAACTTGTTGGCACTAGCACCTCCGTTCTTGCAGAAAAGGCCAGGGCATTCCCCCAAGTCTTATGCCTTCTCAAAGAGGCCACAGGTATTCTTAAACAAAAGCACTTCAGTTCTTCAGCTGCACGTTTGAAAGGAATCAGCTTGCAAGAGCACGAAACACAGTCAGCCTCAACCAGGGCACAAACGCCGCATTGTGCATCCAGCCCACTCTGCCAAGACCCACTGACAGGTAGCTGCTTCTGGAGACCAAGCGCTTGGAACGAAATAATAAATCACAGAAAGAAAAGCAAGCCGCAAAATGGCCAGGGCACCCCCGCGGAGCCCGACCGTGCCGCGCTCTGCGGGATCAAAGCGTGCCGCAGCCTCGGAACGGGAGCAACTCGGGGGAGAGCAGAGCGGGGACGGGGGCAGGGACAGAAACCTGAGAAGCTCACCCTGCACGGAATTACAGGAAGAGACCATCGCAGACAAAAGAGGAGGTAGAGCGCTCTCAGCCCTGGAAATTCCTGGAAAAGCCTGAGGGAACTCACCTGGCAGTTTGGGCCAGGCTCTGTAGAGTTTGGATAAGAGCATCGCCATCATTCTTCAGGCTCTCCAAGTCCTTCTTGTTTGAAGTTATCTGGAACAAAAAGAAAGAACCGTTATCAAAGGATTAGCAAAAGATTCCTCTCTGTCATTTTTTTTTGTGGGATAGGGGAGAGGGAAACAAGTTATGGCATTTATCACAATTGTAAATGGAATGTGACATTAAAGAGACAAGAAAAAGTCCCTTTTATTGAATAGGACTGAATTTTAGGCAGAGACCCATCTAAGATGAATTGGCTTAATTAACAACATTCATCCGCGTTCTGAGTCCCTGTATGCATGCAAATTCACACATCAGTCTGCCAATTCTGATTTCAACCTTAATATCAACGTAAATCCAAGCTCCATTTAGTCAGAATCCCGGGGAGATCCTGGGGAGGCAGTTTTTTCATTTCTGATTTCAGGAAAAAAGTAACCAGGCTTCTACCAGCCTTTGGATCAGGCTGTGTGGGGTTTCTCTGAGAGGAGCCAGGTTAAAATCACTGCAAAGTTGACAATTGTATACGTAAACCTTTCCTTTCCTGCCATCAGTCCTTAGGAGTATTACTTGCACAGGGCTGTCACCTCCAGAGCAGGGGGCTGAGTGCCCTTTTGCATCCAATGAATCCTGATTATAGCTGATTTTGCTGCTGGTGTGGTTTATTACACAGATCTGCAATGACTGACTTATTGTTTCTGCAGCCTTCAGTAGTGCAACTACACGGCTCCAAAGGGCCACACATTCCCTGAGAGTGAAGCAGGTGAATGGGAAGGTCACAGGGGACACGACATGAAGCCACATGCACTGTAGCTCAGACACTGAACACTTGGCAGGTTGCTGAAAAAGCTCTTGTACCTCAAAAAAAATTACTGAAAATCCCCCCCAGTTAGCGTGTCAGTTCCTGCTTGCGAAGGTTAATAAATCTTGGCTGAAGAGAAAGGAAAAGTGGAGGGCCAGAGCAGTTGATTATTTTGATACTGGGGTAGGTAATGCTTGAAACGATGACTTCTAATCCCAAAATCTGGCAAGGACTTTTAAGTTTCAGCATGCTGTGGCTGGCCCCGTTTAGCATTGATCAAGCATCTGGGCAATAAGCCTTCACATCTCCCTCTTAAATCACAACAGAAGCTGTATTTACAGCTGCCATCCCACCATAATTTATCAGCAGTGATTCTGCAACAACAGTGTCACTACATCTATAATCATAACATCCTGTAGTTTAGCAGTTACAGGGAACTGAAGTAAACTAGAATGTATCCTGGGTGTTAGAAAAACAAAGCAGAGATGTCTTACCCTAAGCACAAATAATTGGCAAGTCCTGATTACAGGTCATTAAACCTTTTTACGGTCTTGAGGTTTATATCTGGCTCACTCAGTTTATATTTCACTAATCCACTCTTCTCTATTTATTATCCATTAGACACAGAAAGCAGTTTTGTCATCTGGATTCTGAAAGTGAGAACACCACCACACACAGCAGGAGCAATACAGACAGTGAAGTGCTTTCACCACAAGAAATCACTTTCTGTTCCTAAAGAGTGCTCGTGCCTCTACCAAACATTTCCCCAGAAGTTCTGCAGCTCACCAGCCACTGCCACATTCTTTGCACTTGCCATATTTGTGCCACTTGTTCATCCTGCACACTTAAAAAAGCCAGAGGTCATGGGGGAAGGAAAGTCACTAGGGTTGACTCATGCTCCATAAAACTACAAGGTTGAATAAAGGTTGCAGATATCTCTCATTCTACTACATCCTAATTCTTGGGTTCTGGCATCTGTACAACCATCACAAAATAACCAATGGCATCATACACAGAACCTTCAAAATACGCTCAACTATAAAATATGGTAAAGAAAAAGGTTTAATTCTAAAATCATCTCTTTCAAACAATACATACCTTAGTCCAACTGAGCCTCCGGGTCTGACTATAACCTTGCCCATGTAGCAGCATGCCTCATGTCACTACTAACACAATTCTGTGCATACCATGCATTTGAATGAAGAGGATTAAAACGGCTTTATATGCACGAGATTGTAACAGGGATAATGAGCAATACCCCTGAGATCAGCTCCCCTGTGCCCCCGTCACACGGCACTGCTCGGAGCAGCTTCCACCCGCAAGCAACGGCTTTCCGAGGTATCTGTTCACGGGGCTGCTCCTGCCTAACCAAATACTGCAGTGAGATCCTTTCAGCAGCCAAAGAGGCAGCACAGGGAGGGAAAACAACAGCACAAGCTGCCTCCACTCTATTTAAACTAAGTCTAAACCCAAACTTAGAACGCATTTTCTGAAGAGCACCAACTAACAGCTCCCCACGAACCCGGGGGTGTTGGTGAGGCACTGACCCATCCATCCAGCAGCGTCACCAACACCAGTTGGGGTTCCCCACCCACTCTCCATCACCAGTGACCAGAAAACCGCTTCCTATCTCCCACGAGGGGCCTGGGAGAGGACCAGCTCCGTGGCAGCAGGAAAACTGCAGGCTGAACGCGGGCTGAGCTGCCAGCGCCCAGCTCAGCCACGGCTGCCGATGGCTTTTGTCAGTCCTGCCGTGCTGGTACTGCTCTGACCGCTGGCATTTATCTGCCCTTTATCTGGGTGGATGTCTCTGATGGCTCCGCCAGCAATCGGGAGGTCTATTGCATATGGCAGATCACATCCTGCTTCACATGAGCTCATGAGAACTATTGACTGAATCACTGTTTGCCTTCAAGAGGAAACTTTGCCCATGTTTCTTATTTTGAAAGTGTTTCAGTTTCATCTTCATTTTATTCCACAGATTATAATGAATTGTGACAGGATGTAAAACTATCATTCACCATAATTTGAGAAATTAATGTATTTCGTAATTTGTTATATTTTCTTCTACCCAGCATTGCTGTGCCTTTTATACACACCAGTCCAGTTGTAATTAATTTGGAATTTTAACAACTAGTTTAATGATCCCTTGTAATATTGGTGTTTGCTAGGGTTGGCTACAACACAGATTCAATGACATAATCAATAGCTATTCCTTTAATTAAAAATGTAATTAAATCCCAGTTTAGTTGTACACTCACTGCAATTTAACAAGAACTTCAAAATTACTTTTCTTTATTAAGCCCACAACCACTGAGTAGTTTACCTCTCTTCAGTCCTACTAAACAAGGATGAGCCACAAGGAATACCAGGGTTGATATGTAAAGATCAGTATTCCCTAAAATTCAGGAGAACTGTTAACTGCTAAGGAGGAGTGCAAGAAAAGATATAATATAAAGCATCAGTTGGACTATTGACTTCACTAATAAATTGAGTTTTGCATTCTTGCTCTAAAAAAGGATTTTTGCAATTCAAATTTCAAGAAAGCATAGAAACTTAGGGGACAATTACTTCTCTTAAGGTTGGTTTCATAGCACTGAACTGCTTTCTCAGATTAGTCATAACTCATGCTTTGTAATTTGCAACTGAGATAAATGACCTAAGCAGGAAACTACTCTCTCACCATTTTGAAGAGAAAGAAATTCTCTTTCTTT
This sequence comes from Formicarius rufipectus, assembly GCA_013399695.1. NCBI lineage: Eukaryota > Metazoa > Chordata > Aves > Passeriformes > Formicariidae > Formicarius > Formicarius rufipectus. The sequence goes on along the minus strand of VXAU01000979.1, from coordinate 996,048 downwards.
ACTGGTTTCAAGTAAACCACAGGCTTGACATCTGTGATGTAAACAGGGAAATTATGCTAAAATAAGGAGTTTTTTTATTTCAAACCTTTTCCTGGTTGAAGAAAGGTCCTGGGATCATATGTAGCTGCACCTACAGGTGTTATCTTCTCAAATTAAGAAGTTTACCACTCCCATGCTCAAACAGATGCTTTTCTACAAGCCACCACTGTGGCTGTATACACAGGTACAAGTAAGACATCTCAAAATGCTCTCACAAAGCTGTTCTTTTTCTTTTTTTCCTCTTTCCCAAACACACATATTTTAACCTCATAAATTGATGCTTCCTTGCCTTTTCATCAACATTTAATACAATTAAGCTAATTACCTTTGCAGGTACTCAGTTCTGGCTCAGCTTTACTGACACTGGCTGGGAGCAGCCACACAGGTAACACGGGATCTGCCATGGGCTGGTTTATCACAACCACCAGACGCTCTTAGGTCCAATGTTGTCATCATTTAAATTTTGACACATGTTGCTAATAAAGTATCACTTACGCCCTCCTGCTGGAGGCTTTCCTGTGAATGGCAATTGTATTTTCAGCTAATACTACAATAAAACCAATCAGCAACATATTTTTTTCTGTAGACTAACTGGGACCCTATGTAAGATATGAAATACAATTTTAAAAACTAAGTTCTCAGACATTAAAAAGCACTAAAGAATTAAGCACACTCCTACTACCCTCTAGACACTACTTCAAATAATGCCTTCATAAGAGCTGTTCCTGCAATTTCCAATATATATCCCAGACTTCTCATTCCTACTTCCATCTCTGAGTGGCTGAAGGCACTGTTGGTACGACACAGAGCCTTTCATCCCCAACCAAAGCTGCTGCTTCAAATGTCATCCAGACTGGCGGTGACTGAAAGTTGATGGCTATTCACAGCTGCTTAGAGTGACCTTATTCCCATTTTTTGAAAGAACAAATGTCACAAAACATAGTGGTGTCAAAAATATTGCTATAGCTGATGTGACAGCCCAGCAAATAAGTCAATGGGATGGTGACTTCAGAAATGAGGCACAACGCCTGGGCTGGAAGAGAAAATCTTCTAGAGTTGTGACCCATCTTATGCCTATCCCAGGGCATTTAATGGTACTTCTCTTCTCGGGCTGTCAGCCCTGAGCCGTTCACAGGCACTGCAGTAATCAAATAAACCATGTCACTTGGTTTGTCATTCACAACTCGTGATGACACGGCCAGAAATATGCAGCCATTCCTTCTCAATGGAAGAGCACAATAACCAAGCAAGCACTGCAAACAGAGACTCATTCGGGTGAACTAAAACTAACAGATCCATTGGCTGTGGACTTCCAAAACACTTACTAAATATTTATTTCATGATAAATTGCTCACCAAACATACACATTGAGCTAGCAGTGCCTGAAGGAAGTGTAACAAATAAACTCATTGCTTCCCATAATGGATCAAATGGCCCTGTCACTTCTGGAGGCCTGCACACCTACCTAGTGTCTTACAAAGTAATGCAGCCCTGCCTGTGCAGACCCAATAAAGAATTTGGAGTCCATAAAGCTGGGGCTGTAATGATTATGTACCCAAGCAGAGGCTGAGATACCTGCACAGTACATGTGTGAGGCTGCTGAAGGGCAGGGAAACCTGCCTGCTGAGAGTGAACTACCCAAATTCACTCTCCTCTCTGGAGCTCAGGGTGGTAAAACAGCACATGGAAACTCGTGGTCCAGACAGCAGAGAGCACAACTCCCAGTCTTTTCTCAGTGGTCCTCAGGCTCTGGCCCCTGTGCTCTCCTGCAGTCCTCTCCCTTTTCCTAGGCAAGTGAAGGTCACATTTCCATTGCTGCAGCACAGTTTCCATGGGATGGGGAGAGGCAGGGAAGTTGGGATGGTTCCCATGCAGGGAGTGAATAACACTGGGGCTTGGCAGGGAGGCAAGAGGCCATATGGCTCTGCAGGTTAGAGAAGTTCAACATGAACTCCCACTTACTAGGGAAGCACTCCAGCTATTAGATCAATTTTATATCTGTAGAAGGAATTTTTTTAAAGCAAAACAACTAAAACCAGCAACAAGAATCCCAGACATATACAGTGGTCTTTTGTGAGGTGTTTAGTCTGAGATTGGTTAGACATGCTCTCAACAGGTAAGTGGGATGGGGCCCTCTAAAGTGCTAAGGCACAGCCAATTTACAGGTTGTTCAGTAAAATGAATGCCAACTTCTTGCCAGGCTGTGCTAGTGTAGCAGAGGAACATCCGAGGACAGTACACTCACTAGGATGGCCACAAGTTATTTTTGCTCTCCATAATTCATGGGAGCTCATTCTAAAAAGACTAAAAACCTTCTGGCATTGGCTCCTTACTCTACTCTTCTTTCTACACATGGTTCAGCTGGAGAGAGACACAGAATGTGTGTGAGGGAAGAACAAATCAAGTCAGACAAGTTATATTTATGTTACTAATTCCCAGCTCATTTGAACAGGCCCGAGCAATGCTGCTGGACCACGAAAACAAGAAATGAAAGTTACAAAAGCGTGAGTGTTCCAGGTGTGCTTTGGCAAACAGACTGCAGTCAGAGATTGCAGACACACCATTACAAAGACTTTGTGGCCTTCAGATCCTGCAAATACATGTGAAAACAAGCAGGTATCTGTGACCAAAAAAAAAACCCCAAAAAACAAAACACCACACCACATCAGACAGCTTAGCTCTGATTTTAGAGTTCATAAATCTCCCCCCCCCACCCCATCTCACCATGGATAAAATTCTTGTTCCAGTGAAGTCAGCAGCAAACTCCTTTTGATAAGGCCAAGATTTCAATCGATGTGTTTTGTTTCCTTCTAATTTGTATATGTGTGGGCAGGTTTATTCCAAGTTCAAAGCAATTCCTACCGGTGACTTGGAACCGTCCCAGCTTCCTGGCAGTCTGAAAGCCGCGCTGTCTCCAGGACTATTCACAGAGAGACAAGGAATGTCTCCCACATGCTATACAATCGTTAATAGATTTTGGATGTTTCTTGACACCTTCCACTTTGAGGCTATTCTCTGCCCTTCAGCATATACATTTTGCACATAGAGAAATGCTCTGTGATTACTGTAAAATTATCAACTCTAAGAGGCATTCTCTGAGCATAAGAGAAGCCTTGTAAAACTGCAGGGTAATTATTGAACAGAAGACTGCTCTCTGTCTTGCTTGATTTTTTTAAATTTGATTTTATTGCAAGTAGTGTTCTCAGCTCACTTTCAGGAATTTACGATGTCTTTACAATCCAGAAAATATCCATTATTGCAGTTTCCACCCTCTGTCATGAATTTAAAATACCTGACTTAACAGAACTGGATCAGGGCAACCTCTTCACATCCATTATATAAGCAGCTGACCACAACTTCATTAGCAAAGGTAAACAGCAGTCCTGTCCGGTAAAACATGTCTGAAAGGTGCTACAGGAGACTTCCACCTCGGGTTGCAGTGTTGACAAGTTATGCACGCTCACAAGCCAGCCCAGCATCAGCATGACATTAAAAATAACCACTTGCCATCCTGTTGCTGATGATCTCATCTGCAAACACAGGTTCCTCTGTCACCTGCGTGTCAATGACTTCCCAAGCTACCACTTCAGACTAGTTTCACTCTGCCCAAATAATGATCCCAGGTAAACTCAAATATCAGCTTTGGCAAAACAAGGCCACAAACTAATCTTACACAAGACTTGCAAGCCACTCAGATCCCCCTTCCCACAGCTCCCAGGTAGCTGTCTGTCCTCACCTTGCTGGAACTCATGAGACCACCACCTCCCAGGTACACCTCACCCTAATGGTCTCTTGTGACTTCCTCCTTACAAAAGGAACAGAGAAATCCACTGGAATAATTTTTTTTTGTTTCTTACCAGAGTTCAGACCCTACATTTATGTTTCTTTGGAAGCTGTTACAGAAGCTCCTGGTTGTCTTGGACCAAAAAAACTAAAAGCAGTTATAAACAAATACTAAAATGACACACATTCTTTGCACCTCTAGATCTCCTCTCAAGTTCATCATTCTCAGATTCTCTCATATTCTAATATTACTCATAGTCTCTTTTTCCTCTTAATCAGGTTTTCTCCTAAAATAGTTTCTGACAGGTAACTTCCAATACCTCTTCAATGTTGATTCCCATAACTCTGTTTCCAGTGACACTATCTCTTATGGCCTGATAAGTTTTTTTGGAATTACATCAAACTTTCATTGATGTGCTCCATGGGTTAGGCATGGCCTGCTTTTCATGTATATATTATTTCATGTTCCTCTATTGCAGATGAACCTACATCTTCCCTGACACATTTCATGCTATGACAATTCATGCAATTCCAAATACACTTGTAAGGGTAAGAATCATTACCACAGAAAACTCATCTTCTTGCTATTAGGAAAGCCAGTGACACCCAGAGCATATTGGAAAGTGCTGACCTTTAAATGGCAATTACCATACAGGAGAAGTATGCAAGCAACCAAGCAATTATCAATTTAATAAATGCTGATATATCTAAGACACAAAACCTTGAGCAGCCATGTGGTGATGCTCAGGTGATCTGGGCAAACCCCTAGGAATGGTCAAGAAGTTGCAGTTTACTGAGGAATCTGAGATTTAAGGCATACAGCCTCCAAAAAGTGATACGTCCAACCTGACATTGTTCCTTGTCCTGCTTTAAAATGCTCATCATACAAATAAAAGACAAAATGACATGAACAGATGCTGTCCAAGTTGTCCTTATACAGATCCATTGGTGCAATTCAGGTCTGACCAAGCATGCAAAATCCCTGACTTCTGAGTGGCATTGATCAACTTCCAGGGAGGATGAAACAAAATCAGAAGGCTCATGCTCACAGTGGTCATAATCTGCACTCAAACACAAGACTCCAACAATGAAAAATCTTTACAGCCTGGCTTAATGAGTTGGATTTACTATTCCAAGAAAAGCATGAATATGATGCGCTAAATTAAGAACTAACACAGATTATAAAAAAACACATTCTTAAAGAATAAACTCTAGCAAAATCTTGTTAGAAAAATCATTACAAACTATGATTTTGAGCTAAATATTAAAGCATCAAACATTAGTTCTTTTCTGGTTCCTATAGACTTCATTTCTACGGATACAGAACCCTTGAGGTTTTCCTTAAGTACCAAACAGGGAGAGTCTTGCATACACTGGAAAAATGAAAAGAAAAAAACGCTCTGAAGATTTTTTTAATTGAGGGGAAAAAAGTATCAGTATATTTATGTTATATGTAAAATGCAACTAGGAATGTAAATGACTGAACAGGGATGTAAGTCTATAAAACACCAATTTCTGAGGAAAATTATGCTTTATGTTATGGTTCCATTTCCATAAAACTGTAAAAACTGTCATAAAAACAAATGGACTTCTGAAATCAACGCTTGCCTATTGTCATGTGACAGATGGCTCTGGCAGCCTGACAGGGAGCAAACAGCCACCTAGTTGCTCCTCATTGACCTCAGAGAGAATCATTTTGGTCTGCTCACTTTTTTATTTAACAAGCCCAGCTGCATTTAAGTATCTTTACAGCAGCTTGTAAGTCATCCATGTGTAATTACACAGAGGAGGTCAAAAGGAAGTAATAGTGATGAGCCCAACAGATGACACAGCTCAGCAATCCCAACAGCATCGCACTACGTAAAATTACAGTGCACTGAAACACCAAATGAGTCTGGCAATACTTCTGTGCCCACAGAAACAATGAATTAGGACTCCATAACCAAAACAACAGTGATAGTCACTGGGAATTGTAATGGCCTCGAATTATGAATTGAATAAACAGGTTGCAGAAGGGGCAGTTTCATTGTACGACCCAAAGCAAAACACCTGTCTGTGGGAAGAGAACGTATTTCTCACTGCTGGCCACAGCAGTATTGCTTTTTAGACAGTTCCTGTTTCTATCCATAATCACACTGGGCTCCCAAATACCAGCCCAGTGATAATCACTGCAGGGGTGTCTGAGAAAGCAAACACATTCCAAACAAGTGGGTAAGGAGCTTCCTCCAGGAACTCTGAGTCCACACTAAGCCAGTCACTGGAATAAAGAATTTTTCTTCTTGCTGCTTTCCAAAATTAGGAACAGATCCCATATTTGTTTCTCTCCCTCCCCATCAGTGGCATTAAAGAGCAACCACTGCAAATTGAATAAGGTTAGTTGTGAAAAGAACCAAAATGCCAGCTCAAATCTGCACTTAACACAAAAACACCTTTACTTAAAGATTGACACTACTTATTCCAAATAAACACAACAGGATTTAACACATAATGAACGATTCAATAGGCCAAGTTGTGAGTAAGCACTCACAGCTACTTCAGAGGTCATCCTCCCTCCCTGCATCTCACACTGTCGATAACCACAAGTTGTCAGTACATTCAAGGGTTTGGGTTTTGTCAACACCTGCCTTTTCATTAAGGTGTGTTTGGACTCCTCATGCTTCATCCTTTATGAGCCCCTGCTGATTTAGTGACATCAAGAAACTAGTGATTTGATGATTTCACATTGATTTTCCTCTCTCTACCTCAACTCACACTTGGTTGTCTATCAGTTTCATCGAGGACTGTCAGGAAGAGGTTCCTGGGGTAGCTTTCCTAAGCTTTTATAATTTCATTAAGTTGTAGCTCCTGGCAGCCTGTGTATAAGAGAAACTCTTGCAGCCATCTCCAACATCATACCATCTTCCTGTCTTTCATAATAGTATTTCAAAATACAGATATAAACACTGCAGAGTTTCTTTGCTGCAACTGCAAAAACAAACGGGCTTCAGGACAAGATTAAATGGTTTACAGCAGAAACCTGCAAAGAGAAGATAAATCACCTTTTTCTCTCAACATGGGGCTGTACAGACATCTTCATCTTTTATCAACTGCCATTTCCACACATGCATGAAGTGCTCTTATTGTGTTAGGGAGTAAAAAGGATCATAATCTTCTACCGGGCTCTCTTCTGTCAACAACAGAAGAAAAAGACACAAGGACCATGAGCCCAACATGTCACTAACTAGTGGCATGAATGGCAACATATTGCTTTACTGTTAATAAAGGAGGTCAGGGAAGGCCAATGCTCATTTTACTTAAGGATAAACTCAAATAGCTGTGGTCCCTGGCAGCGAAAACAGAAGGGTGGTGTGGTGCATGACAATTGTGCGTAACACTTGACAGCAGATGCAGAGAGGGGAATAAGACTTGCCTGTGCAGGTGGTGGGGGCATGGGAAGGACAATTTTGTCCCAGTGCAACTGCCCAGTTGTGATTGCCAAAGTGCAACAAAGCAAGGAAAGATATATCACAGTGTCAATAAATCAACATAGAAGTTATAAAATATCTGTTTAAACTGTTGATCCTATTGGTCTGGGAGTGTTACCACAGATACTGCAGCTTATCTTCTTCATTGTGCAGTTAAACAAATTTTAGCTAAATTAAAACAATGCAATTAAGCAAAGAGTCAAACAACCACAGGCACTTGAGCTAAAGCAGTTTAAGAGATTACCAACTATTTAACTAGAATGTGAAACTAGCATATATATACATATATGCACTCACTAAATGGCAGTGTTACATGGGCTGGCTTGAACCACAACTGTGTCTGGTTTACACTAACCTGTTTTACTCCACCTGTAAAAGACTGGGCAGCCCATACAGTTATCTGAGTTATCTCAGGAGAATAGCATTCATTTCCAAGCAAGCAAGCAACAGCTTCCTCAGCTCCTTTGCCTTGATGGCATTGTGATGACTGTCCTAACTTTAAAAGGGTTCAGTAGACATTGTTAAACTTCTGAGAAAGAAACTGATATCAAAGGATAGTTGCTGGCACAATTATTTTTTAATGCATCCCTATTTTCATAAAATGTATTTGAATTGAGATTAGTTGTGTTGTCCAAAGGGGTTTTGTTTGGTTTACTTGCCACAGTTAAAAATAAAATAAAAAACTCCCTCCCCCAACCATCTGCTCCCGTTTCATTGCCAGCAGTTCCTGTCCCCAAAGTAGCAAGGGGAGAATAAGTTCCCTGTTTTTATCTCACTTTCTCTGGTTCACAACTTGGCTTGAACAGCTCTTGAGGGTGGGACTGCAGGAATGCTGGCCTGAGACAGGTTTCTGGGTCTGTAGGGTGGGGACTGCAGAGAGGTGCACCAGGTAGGGCAGCAGACTCCACTGCAGCCTCCACCTCAGAGCCTTCAGCATGAGCTCCCAGTCTTCTGCCAGTAAAATGTGGAGACAAGGGTGTGGAAAGCTCAAAACAAAACTTTCAGCAAAGAAGTAAGTCCACAGAAAAGGCAAGGGTCTGTCCTGTAAACACAAAATCTGATGACTTTCCAGAGAAGAAATGCTATTTCCTATAGGAAGTAAAGAATTTAATTTAGGTTGGAGAGCACTCTCTGGAAGACAAACTGTTTCTCTTTGTAACTCTCTAATACAGCAGAGAGCGACCTTTGCATCCTCATTTTGACGCTTATCTTGAACAAACAGCCTAGAAGTCAATGTCTACTGAGAAAAAATTAGGGAAGTGACTTTTCTTTAAAAGTGCAGAGCAAGTCCTAGGGGAATAAATTTAAGAACTATGAGTCCAGCAGCTGTGGCAGAATGTTAACCAGCTTTGTGATGCCATGTTTATTTGGCCATGAAATGCCTGCTGAGACAAGTTAAACTTCAATCTTGACTTATACGATGAAGTCTTTCATGGAGAAAGTGATCCTTTGTAGCTTTTGTTATCTCAAAATATGCTGTATTTCAGTATGAACAGAAGAACAAAGATTTTCTTATTTTACACGTGCTTCGGCTTTTTTGTTTCATCTCTTGGGTGAGTGTGGCATCCAAGGGATTGATACCACTGACTAGAGGCAGTCCTATGGAATGCAAGGGTTGTGACAAACTGTGCCCACGTGGATGGGGCAGTGACCCTTACACACAGCTTACAGCACTGCCACTCGTGCAGTCCTGGCTTCAGCTGAACACACAGTCCTACTAAACTGGGTACAAACCTCCCACAGCCAATCTTATAATCTAACTGGGCTGTGAACTGGGCATTTTCCCCTCTCATTTTCTCCCTGAGAGTGGGAAAAGAATCATAAGGTACTAGTATCACACAGAGGTATTCACAGTAAATACGCACGAAGTGTTTTTAACTTAAGAAAGGAGTTTGTTTTCTTTCAAAGGTTTCACGTTAAAACTCCTCAGCCGTTCCTGATGATGTGCAGCTAATTACTTGAGTGTTTTGCATTCACCATTGCACAACTACCGCGAACAAGGTGTGCCTTCAAATTACATGTTGCAGCCCTTACACTTAACCCGATTAGGTCAATAATTTAAATATTTACCCAGTTACGGCAAAGCAGGCAGACAAATTCTTGTTAAACAAGAAGTCATGACATACTCTTACACTGGATTCTTTCAAACCCACAATGTTTCCAGCTGCAGCAGGAGCACTTGGCTGGCTGCCACAAGATACTGCCTTTTGCTCCTGTACCCACCATGGCTGTCAAGCTTACAACTCTGTCCCCCAGGACAAGGAGAGTGAGTCACAGTGCAAACTCAGTCACCTCACAACACAACGCTGCTGTGATGATCTCATTACTGTTCCAGGAAAAGGAATAAACTCCATTACTACTGACACCAGCAAATCTAGCTTTCAGCAAAGACCTGTGGAGGCCCTGACCACAGAGAACAAGTAACATTAGAGGCACTCTATTAAGGAAACTACCATCGTCAGCTAGAGAGTGACAATGACACTTCCAAAGAAAGTATCAGTGCTCTGTCAGAGGAATTTTGAATTTTAAAAGGAGATTTTAAGTTCAATCAAATCTAGGATCTTTTTTTTTGGTAAGGTTAGGGTACCTGGAAGTTACATTTACGTGAGGATAAAAATAATTTTGTACATTAAAGAAGAGATTTATTGCACTATTTCAAGCACTCAAGCCAGTTTGAATTGGCTAGGAGGTTCATTTTGAAGCTCTTCACCCTTATTTTTTTTTAACACTGTATTTGAATTACTCTCTAGGACAGTATCAAACATGTAGAAACAAAATCTAAAATGACTAAATCTGACTTAAAAAGAATACCTGTCTGATCAAAGCTCCTGGCTCACCTGTGGTGCCTTTTTTTTTTTTTTTTTTTGTATTTAAAACTGATTTGAAGAATGATTGGCATTATCATTCTAAAACAGCACCCAGGGGAACTGGGTGGATCAAGGGATTGCTAATGAGATATCGAGTCTTTCACATCCAAACTGATTTAAATTCAACCCAATACAAAGATCCCCCAACTGGTGGACATCTGATGATCTGTAAAAAAATGAGGTGATGTTCTCACTCCATATCTTAGAAGATACATCTTTTAAGAGCACCAGAGCATTGAACTGTCAGGAAAATCATCCCTCTGCAGTGAAACCAAAAAATGAATTGACAATGAAACAATTTAACTTTTATCCCTCAATAGAGGAATTTAAAACAAAGTATCGGCTTTCTGCATCGGGTTTACTTTCCCCAACCTGCTCAAAATAAGAGTTTCAGCCTCTAGGACCACTACAGTAAATTCAAATTAAACATTTTAGTAAGCTAAAAATGATTATTTAAGTTCTGGAGTTGCTATATTGGGTTTTAATGATTTATAATTTACAGAAAGGGCAGGGGTAGATGTTAATGAGTGACTCAGACTACTTTCTATTATGCTTTTCTGCAGGAGCAGTCATTATCACATGTCAGTTGCTCAGAACATAGCACTGTCTAGTACTCCCTCTCATTTAATAAAAGCCAATTAATCATTTCCAATCATTTATGTGCTCAGTGAATAGGGAACCTAGCTTCACTCATAAATTACAGTAAATGTATCATTTTAATTAACTTACTAGTCATAGCTGTTCTACAGATGTTTTGTTTGTTTGAACATACTTCAGCCTATGAACTATTTGCCACTCTTATTAATGTGATTCTTGATTTACTAATGGGATTTGTGACAGATCAACTGCATGACATAGTATTGTTTCTCTGTGCTGACTATTGGGTCAGACTGAGAGTCCACCTCCTAGGCCTGAAGCTCTTTGCTCCTTGTCCATGACACAACCATCTATCTCAAATGGCTACTTTGCAAACCAAACCCATAGTGAGTATATGCAGATGGACTGACCTTCCCTGTGTATGAATCAGTGGGTTGGGCACACATTAATTGATTGACACAGCCTGAGTAGAGCCTATTCCCCTTACACAACCTTCTTCCCTCCCTCCCCAAAAGAACTCCTTTCACCTCATAACCCCAGGCCCTTCTCCCTTCAAGAACCTCCTTCACTTACCATGCACACGGGGAACATGCCAGTGCCATCACAGCAAGATCCAGCCCTGTGCAGGGTGGCACTGCATGGAATGGAGACGGCTCGCTAAGTTCTTCATAGTGTGTTTCAAAGGGTCCCTTAACTGAGTTCATTTCCCTGTCAGGAAAATCAGCTTCTTCCTATGCTAGGTCCTAGGACAAATCTAGAGACTGCCCCTTGGAAGAGGAAGAAGCAACGCTGTCCTTTTAACTAACGGAAGTTGCTGGTCACTCCCGCCCCCACGGCACCATTGCAAAGCTCACGTAGGTTCTAAAATGCTGCCTTACAGCAGGTATGCACAGCTGGCCAAACCCACCAAACATGAGACAGATCCTTCAGCAGGGATCAAGAGGGATGCCACAATGTGTGGGAAAGGGCACCCTGAGCAAAGGTACCATTTCCTCTCCTACTTCCTTCCCCTTGTGCACTGTCTTCTGTATCCTGATCATTCCCAATCCAGCTTTGCCAGCCATCCCACCACAGACACCCACGAGCAGGTGCTGGAAATCTGTCCTAGGGCATAAAATCAGTAAACTCAATTTATGACAGGGGTGAGGTTCCTTCACATCACTAGAGGAGGTCACTGATGCTTCCACAGCCCCATCTCCCAAGACGGCCTGTGTGTAGAGACAACCACCATTATCACTACTATCAGAGTCCTCGAGGAAGACCTGGATATGGTCCTCTGCAATATGGCTGGTGAGAAGGAAGAGAACATCCTAGCAGATGTCAGGAAAAAAAATCTATTCTGAAGATGCAAGTACTTGGCTACCCCCCTTTCCAGAAACTCAAGGTCCTGGGTCTGATTTCTGTCACCTGAAGGAGGGACAATCTCCTGCCATCCCATTGGATTTTCATCAAGGTGCTGAGACAATACCAGCACCAGGTCTTACATTCCCTGCCTAAATCACCTCCTACAGCTCCATCTGTTCCCTATCTCAATCCCTGGTGGTCAATCCCACAAGGCCTGGCAAACACCAGAAGGACCAGGACCCAGAGAGAAAAGGTGTACACAGAGAGCCCTTTCTTCTTGCACTGCCTGTGGATCTCTGAGAGGGGAGTCCTTCTCTGCCAGGAGGTTGCTAATACGCTGCCTGACACCCTTCTGTTTTTCCAAGGAGTATGAACATGCTCCAATTCCCCTCCCAAGGAAGTTGGATGTGTGATCAGAATAGGTGCCTCAGGCCCAGTGGTCCTTCTGGACCAGACTTCACACTCTTTCTCCTATCACTCAACACTCTAGGGCAGGTAAGGCAGGTCCCTTTAGGCTCCAAAGTACCTTGCACTGGGTGACAAGCCTGACCTGCACCAACCAGCCCTTCCCATGCTGCTCAGCACAAGAACTGGCATACACCCAGCACCTGTACTGAGAGGAAAAGATACTTCCTTCCTATCAGACCCAAACTTCCAAAAGGCTTCTACAAAGCTTATGCCATCTGGCAGGCCATTGTAACAATGCCTGTAGGCTGACCTTAGCCAAAATTAAGAGCTCCTGACCATTACAGACACCAAGTAGCAGTCCACAAAAGGAGCTGACCAGCCACAGGGGAGTTCCTTACTAATTTCTGGTATCATGGACACCTTTCTTGGATCGATGTTCTGTAAGCCTCAAGTCTGTCTAATAGAAGAATTCTACTCTATATATTATTCAGTGTTTATCATTACTGAATGTTATCTGCAATTCTGTGAGCCATTCAATATTTTGATTTGTCTGCAACTCTTGACAATCAACCTCAGTTTTGAATAATTCTGTATCATCAGAAATCTTTGTCATAGCACTCTTCATCTCTTTTTCCAGGTAATTTCTGATAGAACTGCACAGCAAAGATCCCAGTGGGCTTATGACAGTAATCTACATTTATGGTGCAATATTAGCCATTTACTATTTTCTATCATTTAGGCTGTTATCAGTCTGTGAGAAGAACTCTCTCTCTCATGCCAGTTTAGATACTTTAGGAAGTTTTACTGAGAAGCCTTAAGAAATGCCTTTTCAAACTCCCACTGTATCAAATGGATTACATTTCTTCACATACTATTGACTCACGTGGAGGACCTGGATAAATATGACTTCCCTCCACAGACATTATATTGACTCTTATGTAATCTGCTTTATTTATCTTTCTGTTTAACCATCCTTTCCCTATTATCACACCTAGCAGAAGTTAGAGTTCATTGTCAGAATGATCTCTGGAGCCCTTTTAAACATCTTGGTATAGATATTGGTTACCTGAGAGGTTGCAAACCACAACTATAGGCTCAATGATGTCTTGGACAGTTACCATTGGGACCAGCTGACCTGTTACTACTCATTTAATCAAAGTGTTCCAAAATCTCCTTTTGTAATACATGAAATTTCTTAGACAATTCAATATACCTAAAAACCAGACTGAGATGATCAAATCACGTGACTTACAGAGGCAAAAATCAGAAGTCTGAAAAGTGATCTTTGTGGTATAAGTACAAGACTCTCCCTCTTCTTGTTTTCAGAGAAATACTTCATGTGCCAGTCCAGAAAATGAAGTCTTATGAAACGATACCGTAGTTTCTCAAAAGCTCTGTAAACAGTGATGAATGACTACCTTCATTGCAGATGATGTCTGTTCATTTGATGAAATTATGAGCTATTAATGAGGACTATCCATAAACGCGAAGAGTGGCATCCTTGTCCTTTAAGAGATAAGTTTTGGAGAAGTACACACCTTGGAGTATAACCTGGATGACTGACCTTGCTAAATAACACATCCTAATCAACTTGGTAGGACAACACAAACAATAACCTAAATTACCACCACAGATTTCCAACAAGTTTTACTTAGCATCTCAACATTTATGCACAGAAATATTCTAAAATAGAAAATTGCAGACATCAAGAAATCTTCTGATGGACACCTCACATGGAGGTAAGCTATCTCATCACTTTGACGTTATTTCTTACGATTTCCCTTGAAACATTTCATGGATAAAGCTCCTGGAGATGAGACACTTAGTAATTGTGCCTGTCCTTTATCACATGCCCATCCAAAAATTTCACACACCAGGGGGACTCTCCTCAAAACTGACACTCAGAGTGACATTTCTTCTATGGTGCAGTTTCTGAATTTTCTCATGAAAACAGAAATGAGAAAAGTGTTTGAGGAGCATGTTCCCATGTATTTGTAGCACATATATGACAAGCACACAAATATATCATAATAATATGTCTAGCTTTAGACTCTGAGAGAAATTATGGGTGTATTTGTTCTTGTTTAATGTGAGCATCACCAGGAAGCACTTTTTAAAAGAATAACAAGGCAGTGGAAAGGACGAAGATTCACAAAACTATGAGAAGAGGATAATTTTGTGGTGGGTGTAGACTGTGGGAATTTTCTGAATAGATGCTCAGAGCCAAGGAAAGCAAAACCTTTCTTCATTTTCTAAATCAAACAAAAACTTCTAATAAAGACTTAAGATTAACTGAATAATATTATTGTCATAGGACACACCAGTGCAGTAAAGCTAAGATACAAGAGCATTTCAATGATAAACAGAAATCATAGGTTTAGAGTTCAGAGACTAATAAAACACAGGAAGTTAAAATTAGAAAAAATTGCAAATGCATCTGAGAACATAACCAAAGTAGTCTTGAGAATAGTGTGCTTGCCATATTAGTGGAGGGAAATTTGCATAATTAAAAGGCATTGCCAATTCATGTAATGCAGGTGAAGGAGCAGGAACATCACTGTGTTGTAATTAGAAGAACTATTTGTCAGTCTCATTTTAAGTTGAACTCAGAAACTTCAGATGCATCAGTGGCATTTAGATGAGTAAAAGTTGTTGGCACAACCATATTTAAAACACACTAGGGCTACTAACTTTTAGTTCTTCAGTAAACCAA
Organism: Formicarius rufipectus; assembly: GCA_013399695.1. Lineage (NCBI taxonomy): Eukaryota > Metazoa > Chordata > Aves > Passeriformes > Formicariidae > Formicarius > Formicarius rufipectus. Next base: position 980,833 of record VXAU01000979.1, on the reverse strand, counting down.
AGGCTGTAGAGTATGTTGCCAACCAACACTGAGAGGGGGGGCAGAAATGAGGGTAAGTTCTCTAGACAGTCTTAGAGGCTGTGGGACAAAAAGCAGTAAATTAGGGGAAATGTCAGAGAGTGGTTGGGGCATGGAAACAGACAGCTGATGGCACACAACAAAAAGTGCAGATACCAGATTGCTGACTAGGAAGTCTCCTGGGGGGACACTGCTGCAAGAATGAGCTCAGGGTTGGCAGTGGGGAGGGCAAAATAAGATAAGCAAATGGAGGTTATGGCCTTTGTCTTCCTGGATCACAGGAGAGGGTTTAATTAGTGGTTAGGGTTATCCACAGTGCAGCTTCTCCCATGGAAAGTAGGGGAATTTGAAAATAGGACAATGGTATTTTATTAGGGCACAACAGCTGAGGAAGGATTCTCCAGTGAATTGGGAGCACAGCTTCTGCTCTCCCTCCTTATTTTGAAAGAATTCAGATCTTGGAAACTGAGCTGCTGCCTATATTCAAGTTTGTTTACATGGCTGACTGACAGGAGATATTTCTTTACATCTCTCTTTACAGAAGCCTGCAGCAACAGATGGATTTTGCAGCATAATCTAAAGGTCAACAACTTCTGACCAGCAAACTAATGGAGAACAGACCAGACTGCAGCAAGTTCAGCACTGGGGAAACCTAATTAAAAATTATGTTCATATTTACCCAGTGTTTCAGAATTGCAAAAGGACAGAAGGAATACCTGAGGCACCTAAGATATTTTCAAATCAACAAATGTTTTTTTTAAAAAGGAAATCTATGCATAAATTTAAATCATATGCTAAATTCACTAGTTTCAAGACACAATAGGTAACAGCCAGTTTTCTCCATCCATTAAATGTATTTTAGAAGCCCTTAGGCTTCAAAGTATTCTGAGCTCAACATCCCAAAGCAGCGGATTTTGTAGTGATGCACCTGAAATGGCCAACAATTATTCTCAAAAGTCATAGTTTTGAAAAAAATTCACAAAACCAATCAAATAAATGACTGTCACGTGGACATTTAGAAGCACTTGTGATTAATCAAGACTCTCCAGCCACAAACTTGAAATACCCTGCTTCTCTTCAAGTGAGAAAACTGGTTTAGCCCTGCCATGCTGCTCAGCTGCCCTCACTTTCATCGATAATCCCTTGACTGCCCAAAGCTGCATCCCTCAGCTACTGAGTATCTGTCAGACTCAAAAGGACTAAGCAAATTGCTTAACAGCAATGCCTACAACTACAGCACCTCGTTCAGAATTACTGAAAGATCAGATTCCATTTTCCACAACCTTTCAGTAAGAAAATATTCCAGTCTGGCAGTTTGTAATGTGGGCAATTGGTCATTACAACGAGCTGTTCCCCTTCCACAGCAGAGATGGCCAAGCAATGAAACAAGGGCAGCCTCTGAAGAGCTGCCTGCACTGACAGGCTGAGGTGAAAGACCCCTGAACACCAGCATGTTCTATCTGACTTTACCACTCAGCTTGAGGAGACTTGGTGTCCTTGACAGTATTAGTCTATCACTGACCATGACACAAACACTGACTTTTAGACATGAATTCCACACATACACAGATGCAGAACTAACAAAGCCCAAATCTGGTTATCACAACACTAGTAATATTTTCAGCATTTACATCATCAATAGTTAATTCTGTAGTCAAAGTTTCAGAACTACTATTTGATTATTATGCCCCTCTTTTGCACGCACTTTTCTGAATGTGCCCTACAGGATGATGCATTCCCTATTTTAAGAGGTTCCTGAAAGTTTTTAAGATTGAGGAAAACATTAAGCAAAGTGTTCAGCTGCAGAATTTTAAAGCAAGAACAGAAAACACACATATAGGAAAGGAAGTGCACATTTTACAGAGCTGGCTAAAAGACAGCACTTGGATTTTTCCCCAGTTGTTGATTTGATTCTAGGAGACCATGAAGAAGACCAACCAGTGGGAATTCAAACATTAAATCACAATAAATCAACAGACATGAAAACATTAGCTCAGGCATTAAATTTACATTTTCCAGACCATTGGCTCTTTTGACCCAGAATACAGTGGGGAAATTTGAAATTGTACAGTCAGTTCTGTAGCTCTGTTTTCACTTTAGCCCAAAGCAAGAATCATGAAGTGCAGGCTCTCACTTCACTCTCTTGCTCTCTACTGGAACATACTTGTTTTTGGCACACTAACAATCTTATTACACATAGGAGTGGAGAAGATAAGGTCCAGGCTCCCCCTCAGACTGGGATGATGCATGCAGTGCTCAAATGGAAGCAGCAGCTGTTGGGGGACTGCACAATCAGCTGCTTAGCTGCAAGAACCTTTAGCACACTCAGAACAGAATTTCGAGGTATTTGTTTCTATTACAGGAGAAATCTTTACTGAGCACACAGCAAACTGTTATGTGTAAGGGTTTCAAGCTTTTCAAAACATTTCAAATAGGAAAAGATTTCAAGGGGTGGCAAAACCCACATTGTCAAAACAGAAGTCAAATTCTTGCCACCGGCAATAAGTTCTCAGAAAAGCAGAGTTAAGCAAAAGCCGTCAGAATTTTTAAAACTGAGACCACCCAATAATAACAACATAATACCTCTTAGCAATCTTCCAGTAAACTGAAAGTTTCATCCTAAGAATAGCTTAGGAAAATTTCAACCTGAGGCCAAACCTATTATCAAAAATCATACACAAAACCCAAAGTTAGAGGCAACTGTTATAAAATGGATGAAGTCAGAAAACTCAAATATTAAGCAACCACACAGGCCATATTAATTCCTGTCTATGCCACAGGGAAAAACAAATAGTTGGCTGTCCTCTGGATAACATGCTCCTAGCATGCTCTGTCTCACCAGCATCACCACAGTGTTTCTCCTAACCATGGTGCTGCCTTAGATGACTTCCCAGGATAGCTTTGTTTGTCTTCCCTGCCTCTCTATTGTTACAGAAATCATACTAGAGTAACACTGATGACATGTTTAAATATGTCTGTCACTACCACAGCTCCAACTGCAGTGCATAAAGGCTGTAAAGCACCTCCTGCCCCCTACCATTCGGATTACTCCGCTCCCTTTATCTGTTCCAGCTGAACAGTGGTTCTCCTGGACTCCTAACTTCACTTCCCTGGGAGGAAATTCAGATAAGTAAAAAGCAACATCAAGAGTAAGCTTATGATGGGAATGTTGCCCAGGTACAATATTTCATACTCTCGAGCAATACTGAGTTAGTTACAGAATATTTGCAGCAATACAAACAGAACATGATGCAAGTACAGATTCTGAGGTTTCCCATCACAAATTACCAACTATACGTGATAAAACAGCTCTAATGTAAAAACATTCTACAGGTACAGTTTCAAATCCACTCACACCTCCGCGTTCCAACTGGCCCATCCACGAGGCTGTGCTGATTTGATTTGCTGATACTGTGGTTATTTAGGGTTGAGAGTTTCTCAGCTGTAGCTTCATCTTAGCTGGGACTAAGGGGAAGAAGAGATGCACACCCCAAGGGGCTATCCATCACCAATCTCTCCAAGCAAAACTCAGACACACAAGGTTCTGTGTCCTCATAAGTTTCTCAATTGAAATCATTTTCCTTTGAATCAAGTTGCCCATGCTGGTGCCAATAATGGGCTTGTCAAAGGAGCTTTAAACAAAAAAAATCATTACTGCAGCTACTGGGATATAAGATTTAAGGTTGTAGAATAAGCTCGAATGAATAGAGAAAGTTTGTAACTTTCTGCATGAGACTTACTTATTTTTAGAAATAAAATTAATTCTACAGGGACCTCATCAAGTCAATAGATTTATTTTTTTTTTAATTTTTTTCTGAAATCATATCCACTAATACTTCTATCACACACAGGAGAACTGATTAAGATGAGGAATAACTTTGATCAAGGACTTACACCAATATTGGACAGAAGAAATACACCCATGCCACTGGCTTGTTCTGTAGTATGTAAATTACTCTAACAGTAACAAGCAGGCTTCTTTAGTCATTCCTTCATTCTCCTAAACAATAACTTTCCAATTTATCAAGATAAATGCAGGAGCTGAGCTACAGTTGTTAAGGCAAAATTTAATAACCCCTTTTAAGCACATTTTGATTTTGAAGCACAATGCCATATAACATTGCTACCAGCATTCTGCACCATGTCAAAATGAGTTCCAATTAACACAGGCTGTGATTTATTTTTCAGTTCTAGAGCTGCAGAGGTAGATGCTAACTACTGCCTTTTTATATCTGCTTACAATAATTTTACCATGGCTGAAGATAAATAATTAAGATAACTTTCCACCTCCTGTCACTGAAATACACAGGTTTTGTCAGTTTACCACAATGGATTCTAACACTGCTATCAAATTGCTAAGGGAAAAATACTTTATATATTCACTGGAAATTGAGCTTTTATTTTCTGCCCCGTCAAGGACTCTTAACTGAGGATGACAGATCATAAAAGAAACATTCTGAAAGTTTTAATTTTATTTACCTTCTAAGATACCAAACACCTACACAGAATAAACCCTACTGGTATAAAAGACGGTATTTTCTATAGCATCTTATTTACGGTAAGAAAACAGCTTACCTATTCTTATGTTAACTGGAAAAGAAAAATTAAAAGTTCTGTTGTACAACTAAACCACCTAAACATTGCATGAGTAAAAGCAGAAGCTGGGCAGAAATGATGATTTGGGTCACGTTTCACTGGTGGACTCTGTAGTCTTAGGTTAACAGTTGGACTTGATTATCTTAATGGTCTTTCCCAACCTAAATGATTCACAGATATAACAGTCACTAATATTATTTATTTGTGCTCTTAACACTGATCAAAGGTCTGGGTTACAAGAACTGGGACACGGCATTTAAGGTGAAGTATAGATGTGGCAAGTTGTGTAGAACTTGGACTGGGCACAAGGTATGAAGGGGAAAAAACAAACCAAACCAACCAGTTATAGAGAGGAGAAGCAAAATGCTGGCTTAACTGCATCAAAATAGCATTGTAATTAGGCTAAGAACATGTTCAGATTGCTAATTGCACAGATAAACTAAGTCAGGGCAATTAAACATTGTGCTTTGCATGGTGGTGAAACTTCTTTTGTTTTTGTGCACAGGCATAGCGCTACCACACAAGATACAACAATACATGATTGTACCTTGGCACTTTCACTGGAAAAGTGTGTTCCTGACTCTCCTTTACATCAGCAGAATGTTTCGTAGCTTTCTCTAGTCAAAGGAGGGACAAAAATCTATATAATAATATGTTTTAAAGTTACTCATTTCATCCGTAACTTGTTTCAATAAACAAGGAAATGAAGTTTTGGAAGAATAGGTGATTTGGGTGGAACAGTAAGTTGTCATGTAGGTTATTTCATCTCTAGGACAATATTTATGGTGGAAAGAATATGAACAGGCATCCTTGATGCATCTGTTAACCACTCAGTTCTCAAACATTTTCAGCATCAGGTCAAAAGGGAACACCTAATAGATGTCCTTCAAGCCAGCCCTCCTCTACCCCTCCCCAGTTTCAGAGTTAAAGGAAAATAGCCGTTTGCATGACAGATCACCATCATTAGCCTTAAATATTAAAACCCTCAAATTCCAAATATAGTACTTCATAAAACAGACAAAATCAGGTTCCTTCTCTGAGCAGGAATGAAGCAGTGCAGAGCTGGAAACTGGATGCTGGGTACAGGCATACTAAAAAAATACAGTGGAGAAATATCTGAGAAGTGTAGACTCCTAAGCAGAAAAGAGTACTAAACCCAGCAGAATTATGTCACACTCTGGGCATCTGTATCACTCACAGCTTAATCCCTCTCCATCAATTAACTGAAAACGACTCACCTCATCTAGCACCTACCAAAATCACCTGCCTTTAGACGTCTAAGATGAAAGTAACTACTAACTCACTTTAAAATTCACTAATAATTCTGAAATTTAAGGGGTCCAAATATGAGGGGGGAAAATGTTTCTTTCCTAAGATACATCAAAAAACCCTCAGAAAACGTATTTCAGATAAAGTATACAGAAAAAGCAGCGTTCTCATGAACCTATTTGCCTTATAGATAAGTCATTTCAGAGTTGGGATTCAGACCACAAAAACTTCACCAAGAACAGCTGCAATGTCTGAGGGACTAATGATTTAGCAAACACAGACCGACTGCTTCCATAGCCTAATCACCACAACCTGCGGTGAAGACACACACAAAAAAAGGGAGTTTCAGTGGCAGAAGTAGCCCTGCAGATTGGGTTACTTCTTCGAGATGCGTTTGCTCCCTACCAGTTACGCAGTGGGTTGATTGTTCATCATTTCGGTTTTAATTTACTTTAAAACTTTCCCCCTGAACGTGTTTAATAAGCACAATAACACTAAAAAGTGCGTATTACTCAGCTATTACACCCACACCCTGGGTGTGTTATAGCCCTCAGCAGCACCGCTGCCCCAGCACATCCAAGATGTACCGCAGTGGCTGACAAAAACATACCTCGCTGTGTGTTAATGCTTACATAAGACAGGACTTAGCAGATGTAACTGTATAATAATGACACGCCTCGGCACATTGTTAAACTGGAACCTATGGTTGCACCCCCCTCAGAGCCGTAGGTGTGTGCTAGATTACACGCAGCAAAATTAATTAAGAAATGCCGCGTTCCTGCTGGGAACGAGAGACTGCGCTCCACACTGACCTACATGGAGCGAAAACCGGGGCTGCCCAGTGCCTTTCGGGCAGAATGTCTATCCGGAAACGAGTTAGGATGATAGGATTCATTTAAAAAGAAAAAAAAAAAAAAAAATCCCCCCCCCCCCGCTCCAGACTGCGCGTTCTCCATCGCTGTGGAACCGCCTGAGCAAGCGCTGCAGCCCAGAAGCCTTTCCCCCCCCTCCACCCCCAGCCAAGCCAAGCATCTGTGCCATCACCCGGGGAGCAATCGGGGATGCCATCGGGCCAACTCCACCCCTGCGTTTCTCCCCGGCTCACTTTTACAGCTTCGCCACTCCCCGCTGGCATCAGGAGCCCACGGCTGCGACCTCCCTTCCCGACGCCAGCCCACACACAGGCTGGCCTGAAGCGAGCGCGGAGCTGTGCCATCAGCAGTGCTGGCAAGAAGCTTCCCACAGCCGCAGTTCTCATCCCTACAGAAAGCTGCCTTGCCCCGGGGTCTGCTTCCGTTGGAATAGGGAGTTACGGCTGCTCTCCGCCGGGGAGCGGAGCGGAGGGTTCCCCCAGCGAGCTCCGCTGGCAAACCTCCTTCCTCCTTTCAGTCAGCCCCCAACAAAGCAAGGCCAAGCGATACCAGCAGCGATGCACCCATCGGTTTTTATTCACTGCCCTGTTTTCAATATCTTTGACTTTTAAGGACATTAACCAAGCTCTTTCTTTGTGATTCCCCCCCGCCTCCCTCTGACGCTTCGACCTTACTCACCGGGAAAGTTTTGCCACCAGCTGCCACAGCTCCATCAACTCTCCTACCCGGCCACTTTGAAAGGGGCAGGGAGGTGTTAATTAGGCTGTTAATGGCTACAGAAACACCTTTCCCCTTCCGCCCCCTCCCCTCCACCACAAGGAAGAAATTGCTGGAAACTCAGCATTCTTTGCAGAAGAGTTAGACTTCATAACAAAAATTTAAGAAACAAACACGCCTTTCTTCGGCACACAGTGTAGATTAGATAGTGTCTGGGGCTCCCAACACCTCCAAACCCCGGTTTGCCTTTCACCTTTGATTTGAAACCATCTAATTGTGGGTGAAAAAAAGATACGTATTTCCACAGCATTTTTGAACGGCACAAGGCGCTTTTTTTTTTTTTGGTTGGTTTTGTTTGTTTGGTTTTTTGGGGTTTTTGCCTTTTTTTTTTTTTTTTTGTTTTTGTGGTTTTTTTTTTTTGGTTGTTGGTTTTTGGTTTTTTTTTTTGCTTGTTTGGTTTTTTTTTTAATCTTTAAAATGAATTCCATACTAGAGTGCATCTTCACAGCGAGAAAATGGTTCTGCTAATGTGCGAAGTCACATGTGGTTTCACGAGCCAGCAGAGCCAACCTCGCATCCCTCTGCTGCTGAAAGAGGCTTCCCCCTCTCTGTTGTTCCCTGCTGAGTCTACCCAGTGCCAGTTCACAGCCAGGCTGGCTCTGCCACTTGTCTGATACCTCCGAGCTCAGCTAACACTAAACTGACACAAAGCTGTTCCCATTTTTGCTGGGTTCGTTTTCCGCCAGTCGAGTGAGCTGAGCCAGCTGAAAGAGGGGGCACACCAAGCACAGGGTGGGGAAGGTGTACCTGGGGGGCTCTTCCTTTTGCCAGCAGGAAGCTGCTAGAGTGGCTCGGGCACCTTGTGAAACCTCCCCCTAAGGGCATAGCTTTACCAAATCGCTCGATACAAATTATGACGTTGCTATTGCAAAAAGACATGGGTTTTAGTAGCCATCCAATCTCACATGAAACTAATTTAGCTTGCCAAAGTGGCAGAAAACTACCTCGGACGGCAGCTGCTCTTCGCCAGGTCAGCAAGTGGAACTGCCAAATCTTCTGGTCGATAAGCACAGAAGCTGATGCAAGACAAAGCCAGAACTGCATGGCAGGGACAGGAAGGAAGAGAAGAGCCAGAGAGAAGAGTGAGCCCACTCCCTTTCAGCTGCTATGATAGCTGACATCTTGTGAAATCACACCCTGGTTTATGGAAACTCCTAGCATAAAAAAACCACCTTATTTCTTAACTCCTGTTAACTGTGAAGCTACTGTTACCCCAAGTCTTTATATAAACTTGTTGACTTGTGTAGAGGCTAAAAACTGTGTTTCTTTTTTAATCCAAATTTTAATTTCATGTAATATTCAGTCCAACAGTACTGCAAAAATAGATGCAGTGATTTGAGATACTGTTGTACACCAGACTGTGTGTTACCGTTCTCCCAGCCTGATGATTTAATCATGACTGCTTTTCATTCAACTGCAGTACAAAATCAGCACAGCAAGTTCAAATTAGCCTCAGCAGCAACTTATATTAAGCAGAGGAGGAAATTCTGGTTCTAAGCCAAAAATAATTTTTGGAGATGTCAGATGGATGGGAAACCTTTACTCCCAGCCCTGTAGTTAGAACTGCGTGGATAGGTCCCCTCAAAGTCATGGCAGCACACTAATAACCTGCCAGGTATACAGCATGATTTGCCTTTTTAAACCAGCATCTTTCTAAATGCCACCTTGTTTTTAACTTTCCCTAGCTGCTGTTTTAAAAATATTTGTCTCTCTTGGATGGGAGTTCTGGGATTTGCTTGTTTTTCACTGGAGCAGGTTATTTGGATCCTTATTATTACAGCTAGACCAAGATAAGAGTGCATTTGTCAGGTGGCTTGTGTCACTCAGAGATTTGAGGCAGCTGGTACCTTTGCCAACAAAAAAAAAGGGTTTATCTCTCAGTATATGCTACATCAGTACTGGGGAACTTTGCATCATGACTGTGCCAACCCAGTTACAGGGGCACATTTGTAAGTGTGGCATGACAAGACCTCCGAGTAGTGATCTTTATACCCTGTTCTGCCATGAATTATGCTTGTGGGACAGAGGGATATTTTTCCATTGCTTCTAGTCAAACGTACTCATATCTTTGCCTTTTGCTTACTCATATCTATTTTCTGATCTGTTCTTATAAAAGCCTCTTAGAAAAGACATTATACAGAAACTTCAGATTCAATTTGCTGAAATATCTGCAGTGATAAATAAACAATGGATTTAAGAAATCTGATCCACTCCAAATGCAAACTTGTGACCTCTTTCTGGTTCTGGCAGATGACTTACCCTAAGAAAAGCTGTTGAAATTCTGGGCGTTCACATTTGACCTCCACTCCAAACTTAATTTAAACTTTAGCTTTAATAAATCTGGATCATTACCTCATCCTTACTTTTAACTACTAATAGCAAGTAACTTTATGGATTTCTACACCTGACAAATTGTTAAACATTTCAGCTATTTTCTAACTGAAATGAAATCTATGTGTGTTTCTTTAGGGCCCATCTCCTTTCAGAGAACTGAATGTATTTCCCTCTACTGGTCCTACTTTATTTAAATAACCTAATAGCTCATCCTTTCTCATCTTCTCAGGATACAAAATAAATCAGTACAGTCTCTTAGTCTACTCTATCCTAAGGAATAAGTTTTCACAGACCCAGTAATTTTGAGTAACTAAAATTCTTGAGTGTTTGAATCATTCTGATTTTGTAATACTTCTCTGTAATAAGAAAAGCAGGATGCAGGGACTACCTCCCCTAATTCACATTCTGACACCTGCAGTGGTGGAGGAAAGCCTGCAGTATTGTATTTTGACTAGATTGTTCACAGACATGCAAGTATTTCACTTCTGAAGTTACAGCATTATCTTTCTTTAAAAAAATATTGTTTACTGAAACGTCAAGTTAAGAAAAAACAAAGGGAAAGGAGTGAAAATAAATTCTATCTCCAAAGAAGGTAATCATACAGCAAAACATTTTCTGTGGAGACAAAGAAATTCTAGAGTACTAGTAAGGCTTGTCAGAGTTACTTCAATGTGCCTGATTTTTTTACAAACACTAACTCTATAATTTCCTGACATCTTAAATTACATGTTTCTGGGAAGAGTAAAGTTTGGTTACAGTGTGTCATACATACAAAGTCCTGCTGACTGAACAGAAGGACGTGCTTGATGCTATTACAACAGGCTGGAAAAAATCATCACAAAAGACATCCTCCAGAAGAAAAAAAAATTAAAAAAAATCCAAAGTTAACTTACTTGTCTAGAGAAAGTATTTGGCACTATCTCAGCTTAGATTCTAATTTAGTTCCCAGTCTCCATTAGTACCTCCATCAGAAAGGCCTAAAAAATCGATTTAAAAAACCCCCAAGAACAGTGGAAAATCTTCTGGATCCCAGGGTCTGCAAAAGATCTGACTGCAATCCAAGAGGACGGAAAATAACCAAACCAAATATTTTGACCAGAATTAAGCATTAGTGCTTCAGCAGCCTCCAGAAAGTACTTTGATTAAATGGAGTTCAGACCCAAATATCAGAGAAGGAAACTAGTTTTCAAGTTATTATGCAAACCATTTTCTATGCAAATTCAGGCACTGAACTTCTATGAAATTCAGGCACTTTAACATTCTAATCTGAATGTTAAAACACAGGTTGATGTCTTGATTGTAAATGGTGTTTGTTTTTTTCTTTCTGAATGTCATGTTAAATTACTGTGTGCACATGCAGGGCGTGTGGGTGGAAGGGAGGAATTAATTCTTGGAAAAAAAAAGTTTTTGTTTGTCTAAGGACACGGTTAAGAAGAAGAATATATCACTTTCAATAAAAACGGAACTAACTACTGTTTGCAAACACATCACTGTGCAAATGAAGAAGCATTGCTCATTAAGCACTGACAATATTTGATTCAGCCCACGCGTATACCAGTCAGCTGGTATCTCTGGCCTCATTCCCAACCTTCACACCTCTCCAAGTGGTTGTTCTCTCCAGGGGGATAGCAGGGGGCCTCACCAGTCAACATGGACCATCTCCTGAACACACCTCTGATGTTAATTCCTAATGCAATCCATTATTAAAGTGCAATTTCGATATATTGATCAAAATGCTTGGCTCCTGCCATGCCCATTTTGCTTTCTCAACCACAGCAGTGCAACAGCTGTTCAAAGCCTTGAACATCCAACACACTACTGCAGACCTCCTGGGCAGTTTCAGGTTACGAATCTGGGATATAGAGCAATGAGAAATGCATGGAAAGCAACAACACACTTCTACACACAGCACCTCTCTTTATATTTGCAGCCAGAGCTTTCTCTCATTGTTATAAAGCAGCAGATGGGCTGTATATGTGAAATAAGGACCTCCGAGCTTGTGGGTCTCATCAGTCAAGGCAGCAAGGAAGCCCAAAGTCTACTGACTTCAGCTGGATGGAGAAGTTCCCCACTGCTGGCATGTTTTGGCTAATACAGCACAACTTTTTAACCTGTACAAACTGGGGCAGCTCTGCTGTGTTACTAAATCTTTGCTAATTTATATGAGTTCAGCCTTTTTTAGTCTAGTGAATACGGAAAGCTCTTATATAAATAAAAAAGCCTATTTTATGCTGCAGCTGTGTCTTGGAAGATTGTTATGTGGTTAATAGAACAAAGAAACCCCAGATCTGTGCTATCAAAAAAAACCCCCAGAAAATGAAAAACTTTCTCATATTTATGCAACAACCTCTCAAAATCCAAATTAATCTCTAGTTTGCATCTCAATTGTCAGACTAGGATGAAGATATCTTGGCATGAAACCTGTTTATAAGAGACAACAATACTGTTGTTCTGTAGTACACATAATTTGATGGATGCCTTCTCTGGAATAGTTTTTGACTCTTCATCTCATCAGAATGCGCACTAAAATCTCTGTCCTGTAACAGTCATACCATTTCGCAAAGATGCCAAAATGGTATGAACATAAGAGAGTATGGAGGATTGTGGTAATATTTGCTGACCTATTCAGGTTTATTGAAACCACATTATTTCAGTTTCCTTGAGATAACGGTACTTTGGTCCAATATGTGTGTTTGATCTCAATGGTTATTTGTAATTTCCTGTTGAAAGTACAGAAAAATTGAGTTCTGATAAGTTTCATCTTCTTGCATGCCAAGTCCTGCAGTAATTGAATCAAGAACACTTGCTGTCCAACAGCATCTACAAAGATTAGTGTTGCGTATGCACAAGCTTAACACCAGTTTTGTATGCCTTCTCCCCAGCCTTGATCTAAATTGCTCTAAACTTACTTTTAATATAGCATTATTTTCTGTGGCCACATTGTAGGATTAGGAATCAGGAATTTTATTTCCAATTCTGTCACTAGCCATCTTGCATAAAACAACAATAAATGACAGAGTAAAATATTCTGACATTACCCAAACAACTGACAGAAGCCTTAGCATGTAACACCAGTTCAAACAATTTTGTTCCTTCAAATTGGTTCCAATTCCTTCAAATTGGCATGTTTTCAATGACAAGACTGACTGCTACTAACTTAGATGGGTCAGAAGTCAAAGACAGTTTGGGACTCTACCCAATCTGAAGTCTTATAAATAAAAATGTGAAATCTTGAATTAGACTCTACTTGTCACCCCAAAGCAACGCAGGGTGATTCAGCAGGTGGTCATTGTTTTCTGTCCTCTCCACACACTAAACAAGCTGCCTCATTCTGCACCAGCAACAGCCCTTCATTGTGGCACCAGGAACCTGAGCATCCAAATTGGAAGGATTTCTTGGTCAGATTCAGAATTGTACAAGTAGCCTCTGCCTCTACAAAAAATACAAAGCCTAAGGAAATCCTGCACAAGTAGAGGGGTGACTTCTCATGTGTACATGTTGAGCAAGCAACAGGATGCTGACACACACAATTAGCTTCCCTCGTTCCCAAGCATGTGCTATTTCCACAGCCTGTGTCTGCAGGCAGAGACTAAAACTGGCCCATCTATTCCCACTATGGTTTTACTGATCAAGTTTAGAAAAGTTCCTTTGCCAGTTCTTTCAAATTATTACTCAATTAAACACATTCTACAGAGATGTTTCTCTCATAACCAGATAAATGGTTTTCCTGGGCAAACCACTCTTTGGGTTCCATGGGGGAAATAGTGGGTTTTTTTCCCCCATGGGGAAATTTTATCCTGCCAGAAACCCAATGACCTTTCCAGTTTCTACCTGCAGTAATATCAGCACATACACAATACATTCTGCTTGGAATCCACTAGTTAGAGACCAAAATAGTTAATATAGAAGGAAATGGCTTTTTTTTTTTTTTTGACTAACAATAGAAATAGGAGGAGTTTGAAAGTTATTGAAGACCCACCTAACTACTAATATAGATTAATTGGGTAAGTGTGCTCTTCTTGATATTTGAACCACAATAACACTAATGTCACAAACAGTGAACCCCTCAAACAGTCTTTTCCATTTTAATAATTTTTATGAGGCATTTTAGCATATAATTCATAAACATAATTGTTGTTTAAAATTTGACTGAATTTCATAAAGGACAAATGCTTGAAATAAATATAAAAATGAAACAAAATTTTCATTTAGGATTAAAAGTTTGTAGTGTTTTTGTTTTTTTTTTTTTTTTCTGCTGAAACTCTTTCCCTCCAACTATATTTCATTTGACTTGATCCTTTTTCCTCCTCATATTTTTAGTTGATCAATAAACCAATGCTAGTTACACATACACAAAAATCAGGGTAATTAAGTTAGAAAGGCAGACTTGCCAAATTCAAATACATACACTAACATTTTCTTCCCACGAAGTTGTGTTCAGCTTTACAGCTAAGTCAAGGTTGAAATCTTCAGAGCTAAGGTTCCCAGATTAGGTATGTAAAGAGAACATTTGTTTTCTTAAAGATTTTTAAAGTATGGATTACAACACTACAATTACTATCCTGCCATCCAAAATTAAAAAGGAAGTGCTAACAATATAAGTTGTCACAAACTCATTAATTTCTTTTCTGGAAGCTTTTTGTCCTTGCATGAAATCAGTTTGCTTTACAGACATCAGCCTCAGTAAAGAGAAACACTGTTTGTTTTATAAGTGGCCACTACAAAGGATTTATTTGACTCCTGTTACATTCTATCAATATTCATTGCTGTTTCCACAAGAGCTGTAAGAAAATAAACATTGGCTTTGAGTTTCCCTACCAGTTCCCAGGTTTGAACCAAACTCTACTCATCTGCATCTTCAATAAGCCAAAAGATTTTAAGATGGTAGCTGACTTTTGCTTTGATATGATTGTCCATGCAGATTGAAAAGTAAGAAATCAAGAGGCTTAAAACTATGAGACTCCCTCTTCAGTGACACTGCAGATGTGGATGTGTTTCTTGAGAGGTGCGCTTGAAACTTCTCATACCAGCATGCCACAATGCTCTCTCATCTCTAATTCTAGGACACTCATCAACCGCAGCTACATTTAAGAGCAGAGGTAAGTTTAAAGGAGTTGGAAAAAGAAAAATCACTGTGATAGGAACATAAAAGAAAAAACATGAATTCAACCGAGAAGTAAAAGATAGTAAAAGATGCTAGATCACATTTATTTAACACTATTCAAAATCCAATGTGCAATTCTTCTTGGGTTCAATGACACTACTGAAACAGGTTTCTTTTTTTTGAAAATTGAAGGATGCAGCTGCACTTTCTGAGTATCACACCTGTCTCATTGCTGTATGTGGAAGGGATAGAACAAATCCCCACCCAGAAATTCTGCAATTCAAAGCTCAGCTCAGATACTCTCCTACAGGGATATTTCTGCCCATCTTCTACCTTACCCCTCCTCTTCCTTCCCTCTTTGCTTTAGATCACAGTCAGTTCTAACTCCATTAAACTGTCATGAGTGACTGATTTCGACAATGTTAAAACTCTGGGTTTTTTAAACCTCAGTTTTCAAATGAGAGAACATCAAAACATTTGTGGCTTTTTCACAGGAGTGTATAATGATCATTATGAGCTGTTCCACATTTTAAAATAATCAGATTTGAGCTGAAGCTGCAATGGTAAAAACACCATCAGAGGGCAAACCACTAACAGTGCCACTCAGAAGTTTCTGCCCTCATATTCATCCCAATGGTTTTGAGACTAGAGATGCATTAATGAAGTATTACTAGGACATGATTATGTATTATGTGGTGTATTTCTTGAAAAATTATTGACACCTGTAATTACTTAACTAGAAGCACCATAATTTTTACATTAGAATATCAGTATATTCTTACATAAATTACTTTATGTAAATGAAATAATTTATGAGAACTTAAATCAATAGCAGAAATGTGACATTAAATCAGAAGATATTAATCTAGACCACAGTTGTAAATACTGTTTGGCATTTAAACTGAATTTAAATGTTCATATAGGGCTGTGAGGCTTTACACTACTTTGAAAACCTTTCTCCAAAGGAAATCACAGCAGAAGTAACAGAAAGCAAAGACTTTCCTCAGCAACTCCCAAACACAGGAGCTACTAGTAATTGAAACAGTGCATACAGAAGGCAGCAGGAAGAATTCCACTGCTGTATGTACTGGGTTGACTATCACAGCTGTATCTGAACCGTTCCCAAAGTAAGGGCCTGCTACTTTTCTATCTGAAGCAAAAGTGACAAATGAGGTGGTGGGAATGCATCAAAATTTTTTTACAGGCATTAGCAAGCTGAAGAAAGAAAATTTTGCTTTCCATCAGGACAGTCAGAAGAAAACATTTAAGCACAGTTCTTTCTGTTCACACTTACAAACCTGAAGCATATGCTTACAGTCTTAATTCTGATAGTGACCAAAGAGCTTGTTCATTCATTCACTCTGCTTCTGCTCCAGAACACCAGACTAAAATTCTGGTCAAAGTCACAGACTGTGACTCTGTGCCTATTCACAGTCCTAAGTATTGGAAATAAGACCTTCTAGACAATGAATGACAAAAGCTACCAGAGACATACAGCCTGCACGAAAGCTGAGCAAAGTGATACCTATCTCCTTAGAAAGCTCATACAACAGCTTGACTTGCATACAGTGACAGCAAAAACACGTTTGAAATTACACAGGACTACTATTTCCTCCGACTGGAGAACACTGGGAATCATCCTGGCACAAGGCAATAACACTGGTATGTGTGCCCCTAGATACACTGAAGACACAATCACCCTATTTTGCTCCTGAAAGCACAAAACCTTTCAGTTTAGAAAGGTTCCCAGAACATTTTTATATTTTCTCATTAGGCCTTGCTAACAGCTCCTCTGTGCTTGAGCACATCTCCAGACTAGACAGAAATAAGGGTCCTGTACCTTGCTTTGCTTTCCTTCAGGATGTTGTGTGTCAGCAGGGCACAAATGACAGACAAAGCTTTTGCTTCCCATTTTGTAGGCTCTGAAATACCATCCACCCAGTTACAGGAGCTGGAAAAGTGTATTTCCCTGTGACCTCCCCATAGTTTATCTGTGCCAGAGAACATAAAGCTGAAACTCTCAATAACGGGACTACAACTGCCCAGAGAATCCTTAAATACATAAACTAAGACCAACTATTACACTGCAGAAATCACTTGGTATAATGACAGAGTTAGGAAAAAACATGCTTGTGCTCTTTTTTCTGACAGGTCTCAAGTTGTTTGTTTCTACATGCACAGAAGTTGTCCAAATAAAACAACAAAATGATCTACATAAATCACCTTAGGTGCTATATATAAACAACACTTCGTGCAAAGAATAAATTTTTAAAAATCCAAACAAACCCCCCCAAAACAAAGAGATGAGACAAGAAGATTTTTTATTTCCTGTTGGTATATAATCTTACTTCCTGATCTTGTTCTTTAACAAAGATTATAGATATAATTTTTCTTTGTATATTGTGCAATCAAACTGGTTCAGACACCTCCAATAATGAAGATGTTGCTACTATTATTATAAAGTTATATAAAAGTAGGTGAGCAGCTGTAGCCTAATAAACACACAGCTGAACAAAGGAAACTGCTGACAAGCTGCGAATCTTGTTTTAATGTAAATTCTCATGTGTTCACATCATATTTTAATTGTACACAACAATAAATAAGCTTCTGTTACCAGTAGTTTCTCAGAAATGGGCTAATGCTAATTATCCCTCTATTTTCAACCACATGGTTTTAGTGAAAAGAATAATGTCAGGAAAATAACACAAAAATAATGAGCTTTGCAAGCCATTTGAGTGGCAGAAAATATTATACTTTTCTTGATTTGATTTTTCTCGTTTCATATCAAAGCTGCGACAACTCTCTCAAAAAGCACCTCAATATTTCAAACATTGTATCTAGCAATATATTAATTATGGAAGAAACATATAACCTGTTTCCCAAAATTTTTCTTCAGGTTTATTGCAGTGGTGAACTGAAAGCTCTAATGTGCAACTCCAGCATCATCACTGGATTTAAGGGCTGGTCTTTCTCACACCTGGAAATACAAAGTATGGGCAACAAGTTTCTCTTCTGAGCTTTGTCCTGCAGTTGGCACAAGGAAATGTTTGTTTGGGCTGAAATAATTTGTCTGACAAAGCTATTTTAGCTCTGATTAATGGTAAGATACAGTACCTAAGAGAATGATTGCCCAGGGAATAATTAAGAAAGAGCCCTTTGACCCACTCGAGTGCTACAAACTTGCATCTTTTGATCTGATTAGTCCATCTGAAGTTGCCAGAGAAACCCAAGACTGTCCTGAGTACCAGCTTGAGACACAAAGGTGATGCTTGCACTTTGTGGTGACCCCTGGACCTGACACACGTACTTTTAGAGCTGCAGGTGTGGTGTCAGCTCTGAATGGAGCACAGCCCCTTCTGCATAGAGGAACCTGAGTGCTGGAGCACACCACGGGGGTGGGAAGCAGCTGCCTCCAGGAGCAGTGAGGAGCAATAAACACAGCAGGGGGTACAGAGGCTGCGTGTGTGTCTCACATGATGTTAGCATAATGGATGACACATACAAAGCAAATATTGTATTGCCGAATCTTTTGGAACAGGGTTCAAGTAACTTCACTATTCTCTCTATTAATGTGATGAATGTAGCTAGACAACATCCCCAGAACATCCCATGCAATGATGACACTATAATTCATGGTGGCTTTGTTGCCCCTTCTGATTCCCTACAGGTTTTCAGAATACACACAACTTTGCTGAAGTGCATTGCCCACTGTGGGTGTTGTAACATGCAAGTCCAGCTCTGATCCATTCTCCTTGCAGGAGGATGGGAGATATATCAGAGGGGAGAATAGAAGGGTACCTGAGAAGTGCCACAGCCTCAAACCTCTTCTTCCTCTCTTCTGGAACAGAAAGGCTGGAAGCTGAACCCCAGTGGGTTGGGTGGGGAGCTGGATCAAAGCAGTGCCACGGAGAGGATGGGCAGTGCAGAGCAGGACATGATTTGTATCACACTGAAATCATTATGTTCCTTGGTCTCAAAATCTGATGTGTTTCATGTTTTTTGGAAATTGCATTCAGAACTGCAGTGCTGCCAAGATATTAAGATAGTGTTCATCACTGCTTTATGTTTCTCACCTCCACTCATTTCCAGACATCATTATCTTTCTCACATACAGGTATTCAGCAGGAGAAGATGCTGCTCCCTTCATTTTCCAGCCCATATCCTGCCACTGTCCTTTGCACCTTGCCTTACTCCCAGATGTCCCAAGGTCACTAAATCATTGTCAGAGTGATTACCTTTGAATTCTACATTCTCCTCCAAGTTCAACTAGAAGTATCACTGTTTTTTAAGTTCCTGAAGTACTCTAAAAGGTATTAGGCAAAAGTTGAATAAAACAATCTTGGCTGCAATTATTTTCTAGTAAGGGTAGACAAATCTGGGTTGCCTCATTTCAAAGGCATTTGAACTTCATGGGTCAAAAGCTTGATTAGATCATTACCAGGTTCATATTCCATTTAAAACACTGTTAAAAGGGGAGCAAGGAAAAAGACAGACACAAGCTTTAAAAACCCAAATCCTACTTTTAGGTAGGAAGACTATCAGGCTTCCACATAATTTAGTCTCAAATCACAGCATCCTACTTCACTACATTTCATTTTCTTGAAATGTACAACTGAGGGCACTTCAATGGAATTAAAATTGTTAAACAAAATACTTAATGTTCCAAGTGTTTCTGCTCCCTCATCAGTTCTTTGGTCTTTTCTTTCAAACCTTTTAAAAGAGAAGTAAAGGACTAGGAACTTAAAGTACCCACTGATTTGGGATGCAAAATCAGAGAAACTTGGGTAGGCCTGATATTCATGAGTAAATAATTAGTACTTCCAGAAAATTAAATTTTCTTGGGAATATCTGTAACTAAATTTGGACAACTAAAGTATTTCAAATTCTTGTAAATTTCAAAACTTTTAGCCATTATGTAACTGTAAATACTGAAAACCATGATACATTATAATTTCTGGAGAAAATTTAAAAGTATTACAGAGCTATTGTATAAGTCTGAGAAGTGCACACACCTAAGCACATAACAGTGTGCTAATGCAATTATGTGCTCTTGAGATCATAAACAGCTATGCAAAACTGAAGTATGGAGCTGCAAGAAGGAAAAGAAGATTTTGTTGAAACCTGCAGTGGTCAAAATGTAAGACAAAAGTAGGCATTTTAACATTCTTGCTCCTCCTGTCTCCAACACCCATTGCCACAAAGATTTCAGCTTCATTTAAAAGAAAAAAAATAAGTTCAAAGGAAAAAACAGGAGTATCTGGTTCAGAAACTAAATGAAGAATCAAAACCATATAAGCAGAGGTGCAAATGGAGAATAAAAGACATATCAAGAAAAGGATCCTAACAATTATGATGGGGAAAGTGATATAGAGACAAAAAGAGATTATGAAGTCATTCATGATTAAATAACATCACTTTCAAAATATGTTATGTGTTTCATCTTGGAGCTACAATTACATGAATAAATTGCATGAGCATCTCTCTGATGTCCTCAGAGCTCCTCAGTGGAGCAACAGTCCAGTGGAGCAATCCTGAGGGTGTATTATTTCAGTCTTTCAATGACAGCTGCCATTTGTTTCTCAGCAATAAGAATTTCCCTCACCAAACTAAAAGAAATACTGCTATATTAGCAGAGTCAAGGTCCCACACAACTGATGGATATATGTCATCTGAACTACTCCCAGCCATCTTAGAGTTCTGGACTTCGAAAATAAATCCTGTGTGCCGTTTCATGACTATACCCCATTTATATTGCAAATACATAAAATGTATTAACAGCTTCAAATTACAACAGGACCCCGATCCTTATAAACCACAATTTCATTTATGCTTTATGCAAATCTGTTGTTTTATCATGCATGTTAAAAATTGCCTTTTATTGTATTTAAATACTGCTAGAACTTTGAAGAAAAGCAGCAGCATGAGGATGTGTTATGTATACTCATTTTCATGGGAATTATTTGATTGCCTAAGATTTAACGTGGTTTTGATTTCAACTTCAACCTGTTGTGTGTAGACCGTTGCTCTAATGAAAATAAGCAAGACACAGCTACACACTAAGGACTCGGTTAAAATTTTAGGGCTGACTAAATGCTGCTTCACCATGAAGTTCTGCAGAGCTTTTCTGCTCCAGCACTCAGGACAAGCAGTGCTGTGCCCAAGCTCCCTTGGGAAACTCTGCCCTCATATCTCCCCGAACCCTCTGAAGGGAAAAACCTCTGCCCAGAGGACACGCAGAGAGCCCTGTGCCAACACCTTGCTGGAAACACTGGTATGAAAAGCCACAAAGGAAGCATTCAGTGTGAATGAGCAGAGGGTATTCTGCCTCAGTTCTTTCTTTTTCTTAAGTGATGAAATGGGACAAGAGTAAATTGCAATCACAACTAATGTAATTTGTTTAAATTATTAGTCTGGTGGACTCCTCCCCTACCTCACATCACATACATATACATCACATCCTGTAGAGATGGCAGATTCTTACATGACATTTTGTTTAGCACAGGAGGGACAGTTTTGATTTATCTTTTTCTCATACAATTCTGATATGTAGTAAGTATTTTAATTATAATTTCCATGGATTTACAGCATAAAGATCAGATTTTCATCCACGAGGTAGAATACTGTGCACTACGGAAAAACCAGTTTGACTTTTCACTGTATACTGGGGTTATGCTCTACAGAAGTTCTTTTGCAATTAAGCACACAAGTCTAATTCCTTAAAAATATAATTTTAAATCATTTGAGCTACTGGATAAAATTACATTCCTCTCTTGATCCATTTCTAACAAACACTACATATTTCTGGAAGAAGTACTCCTTTATTGATATTAAAGGATTTAGGTAATCCTCAGCTCTTGACAAGACCGAGGGCTGCATGTCAGCTTCATCACTCTTAAAATGCCCTGAAGTGGTCTAAAAAAGCAAGGTGTACAAGCAGAGTAGAGCTGGTATGCAAATAGTGAAATATTTTTATGCTGCATCACATGAACTCATCAACTAAGCACTGCATTCCAGAGCATCTGCTATGTGAAATTTAGGACAGTAATTCACAGCCCAAAGGACACTGCATCGCCACAAATTACATTTGTTATAAATTTATAATGATGTTCATACAAAACATTACATTTTAATAGTTTGAAGAAGTGACAGCACTGGGCACTTTATAAATGTTTAAGTAGTAGAGTCTTCATAATTTAGAATGTTGATGTTACATCACTCAGGATGCTGGGCTGAAACACTCTTTGAACTGGGGGAGGGGGGTCAGTTTCTGTAGAAATGTACTGAAAGCCTAACCTCAATGCACACAAATATTATGTTTAAACATAAACTCATTTCAGAACACTTACATGAATCACAGAGTCATGTGAAATTGTGCAGCACTGTGTTCATAAAGTCCAGATCTGGCTATCATGGCCAGGGATTAGCATGGAGCACGGGCCCTCTGTTGGGGAGCCTTAAATGTATCTATTTCTTGTTAATGAACACGTCAACCAACCACTAAAGGCATGACATCCCCAAGGAAAAACTGTATTTTGTTTTCTTTCACTGTATGTATGTTTTGAGTTATGCTTCTAAAACAATTTTCATCTTTGGTCTTTCCAACTACCTCTAACTCCTTAACCACTGATTTCCTTTTGCTCTGTGTGCTCATGTTGCTCGGTCTCAATTGCCACGACCAGCATGCCTTTGTCGTACATATGCTGTATTTTTACTCACAATTTTCATCTGACAGACAGCCTGAATTGCCCTGAAATGCCCATCTGAAATGCCCTGTCAGCCTATTGTCTCCTTTGCCAAATTCCTGTCCCTCAGAGCCCCCTGTCTTCACAGCCAGGGGCTGTCATCCTCTACAATATAAGCACCGCAACTCTAGTCCCTGTTTGGCTGTATCCAAACACTGGTTATTAAAATCAGGTTCTGTGTGACCTGCAGATTTACTCATGGCAAGCTTTTTGAGAACACCAACTTTTCAGCAGTGCTGCAGCATTTTAAGATGAAGAGAGTAAGGATATAGACAAAGTGAAACATGATGTTTGTTGGATGACTTGTTGAAGTGCAGAGGTTGAAATATATTAAAAGTGAATACTTATCAAAATATTTTAGTGTTCCAATAGATAGAAAGATAAGCAAAGAAAATAAGGGAGCACTGAAGATTAACAGAGGAATTGTCAAGACCTTTTACTCTGACTGTCCACTACTATGTGATTTAGAAGTCAAAATGCAGCACTCCTTTCCAGTAGAGCATCTAACCCCTACATTAGATTTCATCCTGGTACCTGCTAGTTTACATTTCACTTACATGATGAAATGTAACAGATTATCTCACCTTTAGTAAACTTATCAGCAAAGAGCCTGAGCTTAAGAGAGTAGATATAATGAAAAAGGAAAGAGCTGTTGAAGGGTTTGCAGTATAAGTTTGCAAAAGGTCATAGTAAATCTGCTTTTTACACATAATTGTATCTCATCTTCACAAGGGCAGGCAAAACCTTTCAAAGCCATTTCCATTTTAGTTTCTGGTAACAGCTTCATACTAAGACTATATGAAGGCTAGGGATTTTAAAATACTCCTGTAACCTAAGAATTTAAATTTGGAATAAAATTAAGACACTTATATTAGTAATCAGGAGCAACTATTTAAGCCTCCATACTTGCACAAAACTGATCATTGCCCAAGGATCTGGGTTATCCAGAATGGTCACTTTGACTCAAATTATTTTCTATTACAGAGAGTCATTTTCAGGCCATCCCTTGATCCTATTTTGAAGACAGGAAACAAACTGGATTGTTCTCTGGAGCAAGAAATTACTTTTTACTATGCTTGGATTGGCTTATCCCAAGCAGGTCCTGCTCTACAGGGCTAACAGAATTCAGTTACAGCAATAATGGAAGCAGCGCCCACACCTCACATGATCCCATTAATGCTACAGGACATGGAAATATGTGCAACCTGGTATTAACATCCCAGCCAAGAGAAGATTTTTAAGAATTCAATCCTATTTGATTGATATTGATAGATTATCTTAAGCAAAATGTTTTGTGCCGACTAAGATTAGTGTTCTGATTTCACCACAGGCTATATGAAGATTAGTGCTCCTAGTAGAAGGGGCTTTTGGGCTCCAGTGGCCAGCTGAAAAAAAGTATCTCAGCTTAGATCCAATTGAAATAAAATTTTAATTCTCATACTTGTTAGGCATCTCTTGGGAATGTCCCAAGTTACCTACCAAAAAGAAAATACAGTGTGTTTGCAATTGCAGGTACACAGGGATATAAACTATACAACATAATTTATGTTTTTATTATTAGTATTAGTATTATTATCCCTACCATTCACCATCCCAGCCTTCTCAGCCACAGAACTGATATTATTCTACAATTCATTTGAAGCAGCAAATGCAGTCAGAGAAGTACAGAATTCACACAGCAGAAGCAGCTTCTGATGCAGACAGAAACAAGTGATCCTATAAAAGCCTGGACAATCTTATAGAGATTTAAATATTCGCTTTTTATAGGAGAAGAAACAAGCAGAGCATTCCTGTACCACCTAGTGCTTTGCATAAAAAAAATAGCAAAGTTTTCTGCAATCTTTTATCAGCTACAGAACTTCTGGACAGGATCAAAAATGACAAGATGGAGGAAGATAGGAATTCCAGGGGTTTCATCAGTGACTAAGACTTACCCATGGATACTCATTGTGTTTCATTTCAACAGAAGGATAAACACTGGAAAAAAACCATCAGTATATAACTTTAGAATGCTGCACTTAAGAATGTTGGCCCACCAAAAGGAGGATAATGAAGAAATCATAAAGGTAAATAAAAAGGAAGGCTAATCAGAAATGGAAAAAGCCTATTAAAATTCTTTCCATGCTCTAACCAAGTGTGTAAATCTAAATACCAAAATATTCTTCCCTCCCCTCCAGCAGAAACCACAGAATGCAAATGTCACCAAAAAAAAAAAAAAAAAAGAGCAAGTCAAGGACAGTGCTAACACACTGTACTGCTGTTCAGCATCCTGAAAACACCCCCCAGGTTACACTGAGCACAAATGTGCCTGAATTTAGCCCGTCACAAGCTACATAAGCCAGGCAACACTGGTACAACATGCACACGTCTCTAAAGTGCCTCTAATTATCATTTCAGATTAAAAATAAAAATTCTTAGCAGACCTAAAATGAAAATTTATGTCTGGGCTTTCAGCACACAGAATCTAACTAGTCAAGGTAAAATTAACCATGTATACTACTGTAAGGAATGCCATGATCTCAAATTTTATTCATCTCCAGCATCCCTCTCACATCTGGATATCCTACTTATTACTAGACATATAAATAACATTTTCACACAGTACTTTAAAAAAGTGTTTTTTTTTTAAAGCTGTTATTCTTAAAACCAAGTATACAATTATAAATTAAATAACCTATATCTAGGTCTTAGTATTTCTTGTTGAATGTGTGACAAGAAATTGAAATACTATTAAGTTCTAAGGATAAAAAATCACACTTCTATTAATTAGACGTTTTCCTTCTTAGTGCTACTGAAAGTGCTTCATTAAGCTTTAAAAAAACTTCCATCAGGTTTTAATCAGGAAAATCAAATGTTTCATTTCCCTGAGCATTTAGTAGAGCCCCTATGACATCACAAACTGAACATGAAGTCCAAAACACAGCTTCAGTGAGACTATAATTAAAAAAAAAAATTAATCCAAATTACTCTGATAAATTAATCAATATTGGCTCAATTTTCTGTTCAGTAAACAAGGTGCTCCAAAGTGGTTGTGCCACAAGAGAACCACACCCACCAAACTAGGAAGTCCTTTAAATCCCACTACACTAGTATTTTTTAAATACTGTTTGTCTGATGTTTAAATTGTCCTCGAGGCACTTCCCAAACCCTGCTCCCTTCCCCTGTGTCAGGGTACGGCAGGGCCTGCGAGTGCTGCCAACTCACAGTGGCTGTGGGAGGCATCCCCATCTCTCATCTCTGGAGACTCCCTCCAGTTGCATTAAAACCATTAAAAACCCCAATGTCTGAGTATGCAAACTCAGAAGGAGCTTCCCCACACAGTGAGGAGGATGAAGGTGCATTATTCTTACCATGTATTTGTTTCAAAGGATTTTGAGCAACTCGTCCTGTTATGATCTGCATAATGTATCTTTACGCTGATTAGCTTTTTCCTCTTTGGGGAGATCTTCAGTTGTTTATATCTAATGAAACACTCCATCTTTATATATATGTGTATATACATATATACACAGACAGTTATATTATGTAAACTAATGTCTAAAGGACCTTATTCTCTTAGACTGAAGCCACAAAAGACTGTCTATAAAACAAGAAATGCAAGCTTACTAACAACTTGAAAGCTAAAGCCTAACACTAATAAAGGACATCAATTGTTCCTGAACTTTAAAAACACATACAATTTAACCCACAAGTGAGTATTGTGTTCACACTTTCACAAATAGATGTTATTATTCCTTAGAGCAATGAAATATTATGGATTACCTTGGTAATGAAATGGATTAAAGGCTGCTTAAAAGATTCAGATCATGAGAAAGATGCATAAGAATTGTTTCTGTGCTTAATTTGAGATTGTTTGAGTGCTGCGCTCTCTCGGCACAGGTTCCCACAGCTTTGTAAGACCATGGGAAAACAGACTCCTCTGGGAATTGCCTACAAGCACCTCCTTGTGGCACTGAATCCTCAGAGCTGAAGCTGTAAAAGGGATGCCATCTGAAAATCTCCTGAGATTCTGCTTCCCCTTTTTTGAGGGAAGCTCCCTATTGATGCACTTGAGGGAATCTCCTGAGGAGCAAACCTCCAGCAAGGAGTTCCACTTATGCAGGGACTGCAGAACTCTTACCCTAAATCAAACATTTGTGCTGCTTGGGTTGTATCTCTCCAGGCTCTAAATGTCTTCAAAATGCATGATCAGGGATTAATTACAACAAGGATCTAATCTAGGAATTATTGCAGTAAAAACAAACCAAACCCATATTTTAACATATATATTTAAATATACAAACACACAGAGACACAAATGCAGCTGAGGGTGGTGTCACTACTAACCTACATGACAGGAATACTTAGAGACACATGATTTGAATGATATTTTAGGCACAGTGACCAGTGGTTCCCCAGGCTTTGGTTCATTTGAAACAGGGTAGTAAATCTGCCTGCAGGTACACAGTGATGGCATTGCTGCGGCTCAGACTGGCAGGGAAATCAAATTAGAGTTCAAGAGTCCTCCAATGAAACTAATGAATGTTACGGAACTCTGCCATGGCTCAAGCACTATTATTTCAGCCATAACATTTTTACTATGCAACCTAAAATGATTTGAGAAATCCTTATATGTGTCCCCACGGGGTATATGAATTGCAGATGACATCCTAAATGTTTTAGTTGCTCACAAATAAAGGAGGAACAACTTTTTGAAAGTTAGGGTACACAAACTAGTGAAAATGAGAATGTGCAAAGACAATCAGAAGAAAAAAGGTGTGATTTAGGTAGAAGTCTATCTTTTCTGAGTAGTACTTAAGGGAAAAGTCAGAACAAAAGTTCCATCTACACAGTGAGTGCAGAATTACAGGTTAAAATCTGATTTTTACTCATTTTTCTCAGAGGAATTTTTCCTTTATTACACAGAAGTAAAAAAGAGTGATCCCTTGTTTTGAAAGCTGAAATAATTTATTTGTGTGTACCAAGCTGTAATCCCACAGTGATTATGTGTCCAGTGGAAACATATTAGCTAGTTCTATTAAAAATGCCTTTACATTACACATAGATGATAAACTGAGATAGCAAATAGATTTTTTTTCCTCTGGGAAAAAAAATAAAAATTAAAAGAAATCTTTAGTAAAGCAGGCAAAACCTGAAATACTTGCTTCCCAAATGAAATTTCCTTCTGCTTCAGAAAGAAATACTTTTATCTAGATATTTTACTTGACTGTAATAAGATGCACTACATCTTTACAGAAGAGACGGAATGATAAGAGAGTGATTTCCGTGACAAGTGGCAGGAGCTGTTTCCAGAACAAAAAAAAAAAATGACAGAAGATCACACACTGGTATTACCAATCAGTTACAAAAATGCTGCTAAAAAAGATGAAGTATTTCTGAATAACAGTATTGTCTAACCCAAGTTGAAGCACCCAGAACAAGAAAGGTAGTACAAGGACTGAAGATAAAAATCCCCAAGAAAACACCCCCCTAAAAACTCCTAAACCCTGTTCCTTTGATTCAATTATTTTATTCAGTTTCTGTCCATTACATCAATGTCAGTGAGAGAACATTCCTGAAAAACACTGGTTAACCTGGGCTTGACAGAGCCAAACGCTTAGAGGTAATTATAAAAGATAACAAAAACACCAGAAAGAAGACAGTCAATGCTGCCTCTTTAAAGCTTTTAACTGATCCTTACTTACACAGTTCTAAAGTTAGCTCAAAGCATATTTTCTCTGGTTTTCACTCCTAATGACTTCTTTTTACAACAAAATAAAGCCTGTTAAAAGGGCTGCTCATAGCAATTGTGTTAATAAGTCTGTAAAAGTCTGGCCTTTATTTCTGAACCTTTATCTGTACCTTTATTTCTGTTTAGCAGATGAATGCAACCAAATCATGGGCAAACAATTAGTGAAGAAAATGTTGCAAGAAGTTTATATTGCCCTGCAGTCAACCTGCTGGTCAAATTTGACAGTGACCATTAAAAATCCTGAACAAAAACTAATTCAGAACAAATCTTTTTTCAAAAAAATCCCAATAGATTAACACTATTAAATTATAACAACATATGGGTATCACTTTCCATTTCAGCAAGGTAAGGTCATCTTGTAAATCAGCTAATTCTCTGATACGTTTTAAACTGAAGACTCTGAAATTGAGACATCTGTCTCCACTGGCTCACTGGGGTCATGTGAAACACTTGGACAAAGATTAACTGGTCATGTAGCTATGCCTTTTCCTTATTTCCAGTATAGCAATATATGCTATAAAGCTTCTACAGCATAAGCACATTCTTGTCTTACAAAGACAGTACCTGTGCCTGTACCAGCAAAGTTAATGTGACCACAAATTCAAAAGTTCTGTACAAACACTGATTCGCAACAATGAAAACTGGTGCATTTACCGATCCCTCTATTAAAAATATTGCTCAGACACTAAAAAGGAAAAAACACTGCTCTAGGCTTCAAAATGCAGCTGATGTGGGCTGAATCCTTCTTAAATAGATATGATTGTATTTCAATGTCTTTTGTGATTGTGACAATTTTGACAAGATAATCATCTCCTCTGAACAGGACTTTTTAAGGTTTAGAGAAATAATATAAGATTTATTAAATAATCTGTCAAATTATCTATGAACCCTGCTTTCAAGAGAAATCTTATGATCTCATTAAAATAATTACAGCAAATCTATGCCTAATATTATAAATAACCAGTGCAAGGTATACAAAGAAGAGTACAGGAATTTGCAAGATTCAGAAGGTGATAGCACAGCTTTGTTCTCTTAAGAGTCAATAGAAGGTTCTGTGCACACAAGGTCAACTTTTGAACCACTGTTTTCAAAATGGAGAGAAAGAAACAAGTCTGTAGCCATGTTAAAATTAAATAATCCAGATATGTATACTGCAGCCTCATTTCTCTTTCCTTTCCTCACACTTTGTTGCCTCTTTTCTCATGTTGCTTATGGGGAAAAGCAAAAGCCAGTTCTATGCAGCAGAACAGTTACTCAGGAAAACAAGCAGAGGTACAAGCTAAAATCATAGGAAGTGTCTTTAAAATTCTAAACATCACAACAATTTTAATGTTAGATATTCATGCTTCTTTTACAGCATGATAGCAGTGGGCAAAACAGGGAAGAATGGTATGGTGTTTACTTTCCTGTAATGTAAATACAGTGGGCAGGAGAAAAAAGACAAGAACTGCTCCAAATTCTCTACAAGAGTTGCTGCCTCTCAACTCCTGCTGCCATTGATCATGGCATATGATTATGGCTACTCCAGTTGTCAGCACTGCACTTGCAAAATTCAAGTACCTTCTGCCTCTTACGTTGGGAAGTGACTCTCTTTTAACTGAAAACTGCTTTTGGAGAGGAAAGGGTGAAGTACTTACCAACACAAGGTTGGTGACAATGCAGGCACAGCTTTTCATCAAGACAGCTTAAGATAAAAACCCCACAGTATTATCTGAGACAATGCAACAGATCCTGAAGGGTGGACACCTAAGCACCCTGAAAGACACAATGCTGCTCTGATGCCACCGTGTTGGAGCACAACAGACCTGGAACTCCCACCTGCCAACAGCCTCACCAGAACAAGCCCCTGTGTGATTCCCACTGACTGGAATTCCACATTCCAACACTCCAGTAGGAGGGTCCCCTCTCACTCTGTGGCAATGAGGACTCAACGGCCTATTCACAGACCTATTCCAGGTGTAAAATGGCATTTCTTGCACCATGAAATCAACCACTCTGTGTTTCTGAACACTTATTTGATGCTATAAGGTTAGTTCTTTCAGAAGCCCTTCAGAAAATTGGTCCAATACTTCACAAAGATGAATTATTGAATAAATACATAAATAGCATGAGTTATTTAAATAGCTGAATGGTTAACTGAAATAGGAGAACTCCAATGATCATTTTGCAAGAGGTTTTAAGTGCAGAAGGCAATCTTCTCCAGAGAAGTGAAATTCAAAGACATGAAATTCAATCTCACATATTTTGTTTTCAAACAATTTTAAAAATACTTTTTTTCCTTCAAGAGGAAAAAATATCATCCCCCCAAAATCCAATTATACAAAAAAACCCCAAACTTTGAAAAAGTTGAGATGTCAACTCACCAGTCTCTTCACAATTCTCAACAAAAGCTTCAGCTGTTGTCTATCTTTTGTGGACTTGAGCACTTCAGCAAAGCTGTCCATGTTTTCTGGAGACATGCTCTCCTGACTGCTCCCTCCATACAGCTGAACCAGCAATGACAAGCACTGCGAGGCGCTCCCAAATATTTCAGTATCTTCACTGGGAAGCTAAAAATGAACAAAAACCAACCAAACAAAAATCAAATTCCGATTTCAGAAAAATTACATCTCACTGGGGATTTGGAGGAGTATTAACATTTTCATTATGCCAGGAAAGAATAATTTCTAGTTGACTGACTCAGAATTCCATTAAACTAAGCTTAATAAAGTGATGAAAATATGATTAAAATATATCTGTTCTTAAGGAGCAGTATAGCAACGTCTCCATTATGATTCTGTCAATTAGCCTATATAGCAACATCACAACAGCACTGGAAATGTTGCTCACCACTATGTTATTTTATTGTGCTTTAAACAGGAGTAGTAATATCAGAAAGTATCACTATAGCCACGGTGGCTCATCTTTGACATCATGCACACCATAACATTTTATTTAATTATTTCTAAATCAAGCCTATGGCTTCTGGTTGAGGTAAAGCACAGGCTATTTACTTCTTTAATGAACTTTAAGGAGTTACATTAGGCATTAAATTTTGATGATGTTAAATATTTTCCTGAATTCCAGCTTTTCTACACTGCTTAGAAGATCAGACACTGCAGCAGGCCCCACAATGGGATGGAAAATTCTTTCCTGGGAAGCAATATCACAGAAAAGACTTAGGGACATGACTGGTAATCATCTATAAATGAGCTCCTGATAGTATGACACTGCTATCAAAAATGATTTATATCTTTCTTGAAAGCCCAATCTGGAAATAGCAAGTAGAGATATTCTATTATATTATGCCTTTATTTGGCACTGACACTTTGGAACAACAACAGGAATGCAATGCCTACTTGCAGCACAGAGAGCTAGTGAAAGAAATCATAGAGGTTTCTTGGCAAGAAGATGACACACTGGAAAATACAACAGCAAAGGACTGAAGGAATTCCATGTCTGGGGCATATCAAAGGAGGGGTTAAAGGGCATTTGATCATATCCTCTTGGGTACATGTGAGAAAAGGCAGGCTGAGGATAGGTTAACTCCTTTACCTAGACAAGGACTGGTAGGAGAAGATAGCTCAAAACTTTAGAGAAAGCAATGCAGATTAGAAGAAAGATAATACTTTGG
Organism: Formicarius rufipectus; assembly: GCA_013399695.1. Taxonomy (NCBI): domain Eukaryota; kingdom Metazoa; phylum Chordata; class Aves; order Passeriformes; family Formicariidae; genus Formicarius; species Formicarius rufipectus. The sequence continues at coordinate 948,777 of VXAU01000979.1, read as the reverse complement.
TTTCCTTTTTTATTTTCTCTCTTTAAGAAGAGTGATTAACCACTGAAACAACTTTCTTAGAACTGAGACAGATTCTTCATCAAAGGCAACTCAAATATCACAACATATTTTTCCCCCAAAAATTACCAATCCATTTACTATAATGAAGAATTAATTTAGGAAAGTCCTGTCTTATAAACAATCCTCAACTAAATTATTTCAATAGCTTTTTCTCACCTTATAATCTACGATCTGAACAAAATGTATTGGTAGTGCTTTTAAACTAATTAGGTGTAGAAGTGTAAAAACACCTCATCACTCCCACTCCTTTTTAATTCCAAAAGTACTATTTACATACAGAGAAGCTAGATTTAAGACTATCCTTACTGACAATAAAGGGAAACAATTTATATAATCTGCCCAGCTATTTACATAATATGCCCAACAATTTCAATAATCATTACTTATTTAACCTGCAGTATGAATTTCCAAAGTTTTTTTCATTTTAAGGAAAACCCAGAGAGATACTTTAATGCAATGTGAGCACATCATCAGACATACACCCCTCAAATATTCAAGTAGCAATTCCCCAGGGATCTGCATGCAAATACAATCCTGTTTTCCACTAGCTTAATAGAGTTGGCTGTTTAAAAAGACTGAACTGAGATGTAATCTCTGAATACATAGCCCCAAGACATATCACATTCTATTTGACCTAATATTGTGCAAGTGACAGGCCCACAGCAGCTATTCCCTCCTCAGTTTTGCTGTATGGTTTTCCTTCATTCCAGTCTAAATGCCACCTATTTGATTGTTTCCTTTGCATCACCCAGAATTATCTAATAACATCATCAACATAATTAGCAAGGCTAAAAGGCAGGAAAAGCTATAAATAGTAACCAGCTTTATAGTTCCATTGGTATCTTGAACCCTTATCAAATTTAAAAAAGAATCCACTGATCTCACTTGGGGCTTTGAGCTGACTTGTGTTTCCTTCACTGAAATAAACTGCCATTAGATAAAGGCAGGACAAATTAAACTACTTTGTTGTCTCTTGCACCTTTTAAAAGCAGCATTCCAACTCACATTGTTACTAAATCACTGTACACAGGTATATCAACCACTCCCTGAAGAAAATCACAGTACAAGGACTAGATTCGATTTTCTAATATTGTTTGTTGGCTAAGCAAAGATAAAAAATGAATAATCAGTAAAAATTTCAGACAGATATATTCTTGCGCGGGTATTGCAGTTCCCTGGGTTCCACAAGCACAAAAATCCCACAGTTAGTCAGTAATCACAACAGCCATACTTCAAAGAGAGACTGTTCCCAAGGTCGTTTTCCAACATATCCACTAAATATCAGAGGAGTGGAAAGGTGTCACTCTCAGCAGAGGACTGCACCTACAACAAACCTGTGTGAAGAAACACACAAAGCTCCATCAACCTTAGAGGTTCTTCCCAACACCATGACTGCCAAGGAGGCAAATGGGCAAGTCCACCTGGTTGGTGTCATTCCAAAGGGAGGCTGATTTCAGCAGGAATCCCTGCTTAGTGAGGCAGGGGAACACTGCACCAGGTGAGGAGGACCTGTGCTTGGGCCCATGGCTTTGCTTATCTCCTCCTGGCATGTCCAGCCATTTATCATTGCTGCTGTTCTTTGTTCTCCCCAACTAGAGAAAGTAAGACCCTTTCCACCCAGTGAAAGGAAATTCTCCATGCAGTGTGCCTTGGTACCATATAAGCTTGCTCTCCATAGGGTATCAGGCTTCCAGTGACCATTTTCCAAGTGCCACTCCAGGATTCCCAAAACTTGCCAAAAATGACATCACACTATGCAATCACAAACGTGAATGACATCCTTCATCCTCTGTTGTGCTTCAGGCTCTTCTGCTTCCCCAGAGTCCCTTTGAGCTTTGGTATTATCTAGACTTGGGGAGCAAGCTGCTGCTACCCTGGAAAAATTCAGGGTAAAACAACAGCAGTACAGGTCTTGTGTGAAGAGAAAACTAAGCTTGGAACAGAAAGGCCATATTTGGTCTGGAGAGAATGAGAATCATTGGGTTTCAGTCTAACTCATCAATAATTAAGGTGGAAGAGGATCTCTCAGCAATGTCCCTATTTAAGTATGCCTGCATCAGCATTTTTCTCTGTAACTCTCACCACTTTGCTGTTTCACTACTGACAAGTGGTGATTTAGATGTCAAAAGTCGTAAGTTGGTAACCTGAAATTCAGCATTGGCTGCCAGTCAGTGTTAGTACTGGTTATAAAGAGTAGGGGGTCTGAAGAAAATTACTGGTATAAAACAAAGGTGATGACTGAAAGCATAATATCTGTAAATACAGAAAACCAAGGAATGAAAATCCAGTTTTCAAATAAATAATATCTCATGTTTAATAAGAACAGCAAAGACAGAACCATACTGCTCAGTGATGAATATGGGTGTTTGGCTCAGCTCTTAATTACCTGAAACAGCATTCTGATTATTTTTCTAATCATAAAAATTCAATTTAGTATGAAGCACATTTCTTTGAAATACATTTATAATTTTTCATGACAGCAGCTACTTGTGTTTTTCTTCTTTCAGGGGAGAAGAAATCCAAGGAAAAACTAGAGTTCTAACACTTTAAGAAAATATCTGCCCTTTAATATTTCATATTTACATGAAAAAAGTTGAGTGGCCTTTCATTTCCTTTGCTTTATCAGTCTTAGAGGGGATTATGGATTCAGCCTTTCAGCAAGGTAGAAATGTTAGCAGTACTTCCCCTTGCAGCTGTTAATATTCTGGGCTAGTGCATAGCTTGAAGAAAATCTAGCACCTTAAAATAAATTACTGAACAGCTAAGGTCATAAATTTTGCCATTCTCTAACTCAAAACCGTAGACCTATTTTTCACTTATTTTTTAAAATACAACTGCATGACAGACTTTTGTTCAATGAAGACACTGCATTACTCTTTACTTAATTTTTATGCCCATGTTTTAACTTCCTGTAAACAAGCTTATGACACACACACACACACACACACACACACACTTCTACTTCTTTTCTAGATGGAACCTGCTTTGTGTATTTTACAGTTAATGTGTTGAAGAGCAGGAAGTTTCTTGTTATTGCACATCTCTATTTCTGCAGTCTGTTCTCAAAAATCCCATCAGTTTGAACCGAGTTGCAGCACATTCATGAATTGCAAACCACAGCAAGGAACGTGTGATCATTTGAGCTGAAGTGGCAGTTTTCACACTGTTGGAGTTGTTACAGCATCTAATTTTAGAGTTACAATGAAACTGTCTGGATTACCCGGAGGGGACACTATTTCAGTGCATTAATGAGGTTATACACACAGAGAGTTTGTTACCATAAGGGATAGAGATCCATTAGATCACTAATGTGATTACAGAATGTGCTGTAAAGGAAGGACTATTGGGATCTCTAGGGAAGATGACTTTGCAAACATTGAACAAAATGTAAAAGCAAAACATCACTATTAATCTGCAAGCTTTACTATGTTATTCGTATTAGCAAATATGCAGTTTTAAATAAAAAAAAAAAGACATATTTTGACTTTGGGTAAAATTGCCATTCTCCTATCTAAGGGAAAATATTTAATATATAAATGTATTTTGAGTGCATTTTAATCTAGCTTTATTGTCAAGAAACTAAATCTTCATTCCAAAATTCTATATATGTGACAACATATCCTTTGTTAGGCTAGCTCTGTATAAAAGAAACCTTCAAAAATAATTTCCAGGTAACATTTCAAATACAATAACAGCAATACATTACACAATACAGGAAATAAACATGTCTCTCCACTCAGATCGTGGAACAGTCTGTATTCCTAAGAAATGTGAAATAAAACTCTACAGTCTCCAGGGTTATTACTCTTCTGCAGTCATTTTCATTGAGTATTGGCAAACACCTTCTTGTGCTCTGAAAACCAGCCCTGGGCACAGCCTTGGAGTCAGGGCAATGGAGGCAGAAAGGACCTGGAACAGATAATCTCATTCATCCATGTCCCTGTTTGTCCTTTCTGCATTTGCACATCATTAGCTGGACTTTCAACTGCAAATTTTAGTAGTAATAGTATATGTATTATTATAATTGTTATTATAGTAATACTATAATGAAGAAGCCTACCATCAGAAGTCAAGAAACGTTCCCGGCAGTCTGGGAGACTGCAGAAAAAAATGGAATATCTACACTTAGGAACTAAATTGGAGACCTACAGAGAATTAAACTCTTCTTTGTAGGTACTGGCAGGTTTCTGAAAGTTTCTGAAAATCCACACTGAAGATATTTCAAAAGTAAGTAAACATTTTTTTTTTCTGTATAATGGGTGTATCAAAAATTAGGTGGTTTATACCTCCTATAATTGCTGCAAGTTTCAGTATCATATTACAATTACATTTATGTTAAGTGAAGAAACATTGCCCAATAAAGGTAAGTGTAATTAACTCCCAAACACAAAACTGCCAAGCAGAAGACTAAATGCTCAATTTATTTTACTCTTATTGATCAATTAAGGGCATAACGATCATGGGATTAAATATCGAGTTTGCCATATTCACAGTGTTTTCTGCATGAAAGAATTTGTAATTATTTCTTCTTTTACATTCTTCAAACCCTGAAGTTTCATTTCCACGCAGTCTGTTTCCTACACTCACTTGGCTATGCCTTTAGTGATAGACAAATTCACAACCACAGAAGGGAAAAACTGATTCTAAGTTTTTGACATTTTCAAGTTTCATTCACATTTTGGGGGGGATTATTGAGAGAGAAAAACATGTAGAATTTGAGGAAAATAAAAGGAAAAGTAAATGGAGCATGAAATAGTAATCTACTTGAGGGAAATCAATTATTCAAGGCGACGTAAGAAACTATAAATAGGGTAAGATAGGTAGAAAGAGAAACCCAGAGAAAATAAATTTAACTTGGTATCTTAAAGTGATGATCAGTTCAAAATTGAAGACCTCCATTATCTGCAAAAAATAAAGTTCACAAAGAACTGAATGCCTCAAAACAGCAATAAAGGGTTATGTAGCCACACAGCCCAATGACTACAGAGAACCACGGACAGCTGCTCAGAACTTCTGTTTTGGTAGGCTTGAGATTTTCTGGGAGCAAGGAGTGTGTACATCTTGAGAGATGCTCAAGACTTCACCAAGAACCTAGTTCTTTTTTTTCTAAGTTCTATTTCAAGAGGATAGAACATAAACCATTTTAAACAACTGGATCCTAAAAGCTAAAATCATTATTTCATTGTTCAAATTCTACCAGCCTTAATAGAAATGGGAAAAAAAAATTTAAAATAAAATTTAACAAATCCAGCTGAAAATAACTTCCACAGATCCAAACAAGCCCATGTAACTAATGTATGTAAAGAAAAATACATACTAATTACAAGAGAAAATCCCTCACTTACAAAATCTTTATGAAAATCAAATAAAAAATAAAATAAAATAAAATAAAATAGTGGCACTGGCGGCCTTTATTCTTTACCTGGATGTTAAAATCAGCAGATTTAAAATTAGCTTTTTATACATACCAAATTCTGTAGAAGTACAGAACAAAGCAAAATCTAATGGTAATTTGCAGCCCTGCTTCTGAAATACAAGGGCAAGTCACAATCTAATCAGTACATGCTAACTATACAATTATCCTATCCTTTAATTAAAAACCTATAAAAGACTTCCAGGTGGTATAGGCTGAGTAAAGTCTGGCCTCTAATTTTCTGTTCTTTAGAGAGTTAATAGAATTTAAATTTATGACTAGTTTCACTTTAAAGGAACGTTTACATCTCTTCATGTCCTACTATTTATCATATATAGTGATTTTAAAAAATTGATAAAAATAAATTAAAAGAATTTATAAAGATGAACTATTATGCAGTTGAAATTCAGTCACTTTGTGTCATTCAGTGAATATTTCCAAAAAACCTTTGTCAATAACTGGTTGAAATAAATCCATCATAGGAGGACTTTGCAACAAGTATAATGCCAAAAATTAATGAAAAAGGCATCACACATCTCCCCAAAATAGAAGATGACAGTGCAAAAGATAGCAAAAGGACAACACTACTGAAACCCCAAACACCTGAAAACCACTATTTAAATGGGAAAAAAAAAGGGTCTGGAAAAGAAGGCAGCGAATCTGAAATGCCTCTACGTGAAATAACCTGGAAAGGATGCTGTGAAATGCCACAGGGGAATTCTCACATACCCTTTGTGTAGACGACCACTTTTTGCACAGACACAGTTTTAGTGTCTTAGGAAGAGGCTTATAAGCCTTAGCTCTTAATAAGACAACCTGACTGCATCAAAAACAAAAATGAGAGTTTATTCCTCTTTGTTTAAAGTGACGTTTCTATTCGGGAATGGCAGAAAAGGCACTAAATGTTTCCATTCTTGCATCTTTCTGTTCCCCTGCCTAGGGATTTCAAGAGTACAAGAAAGGACTATCTTAACACACAATTTTGCATATTTCTAAAACTAATACACTCCATCAAAACTATCTAACAACACACAGCTATAGCTAAGTATCAACCAAGATATATTTTGTATTTTTTTGTGAATTCACATAGTGCATATCTATCTTAACCTTAATTAATAGAACCCTTCACTTGTATCATTCCGTGGAATATTAGCAGGTTCTTCTCTCAGTTTACTGTCGGCCAAGGTCACCCTGAAGATTCCATTGTTATCATTGAGGCCTCTGTCTCGGAAGCTGCTTCTGACTCCTTGGTCTGAAAACCTTCACGGGTTCCAGCACTTTGAAAGGCTTTATGTTGACCAAAAGGCTGCTGCAGCCTCCCAAAGCCCTGTCCAGCTCAAGAAACATCGCTGGACTACAAACCACTGCACACACCTCTGGCACAGGATGCTGATGGGATGCAGCAGGGCCACACTGCAGCACTTGTGGAGATTTCTGTGCAGTGCTGTGACATCTCATAAACCCTGGGAAGGGCTGCCTTTAAACAGACACACTTCAAAGATGTTTACGCATCACCAGGGACCACTCCCACTCATAAATCCCTCAGGGTTGTGCTAAAATAAAATAAACCCTTGAGAAAACTCAGAAGGCTCAAACTCAAGAAAATAATATTTAAAGGCATCACTCACTGCAAATTAATTTTGCATTTACTTAATTCTTTTTACTGGGAGCAGTACTATTACTTTCAAATTTTGAATATTGTCCTTTCCCTGTGCAGCGACTATTAGTCCATTCTGAGGGGCTAAATTTAGCTATACATATGTATCCAAACTGAGAATCTGCCCCTCATCCCACTTCCATGCTTTTGACAGACAGATTTACTCTGATATCACCTGTAACTTGCAAGTCAGCGTGACCTATAAGTTTTCTCAAAGTGTTTCAGTACTGGGTGGGAGCTTACAAACAGTGCAAAACTAGCAAACAGAGCTCTGAGCTGTTGACTTCAGTTGAATAATTCCAACTCCAGCAACGTTCCAAATGGCTCAACAAACAAGCAAATTCTCACCAGTTGAATAAGTGGGCTAATTAGGTCCGTCAGGGGCTCATTGATACGCAGAAGGTCTTCGGCAGCTTGCGTGTCCCCTCCTGTGCCCGATTTCTGTGCCTCAACAAGAGAGGAAAAATCAAAAGTGATCTCGGTGACTGCTCTGTTATGAGGAACAAATTAGGTCCATTAGGTAGTAGAAGTGTGAATGGAAGCTTGAAGGAGACTTATACACTGTTTTCTAGTTAAATGAGTTCCCAATGAGCTGCCTGTGTCTGTGACAATGAACACAAAGGAAGAGGGATTCACTTTGCCATGCCCCTTTTGCGCAGGTCAAGTATACTGACCCATGTGACATTTCTTCAGCAAGAGGCAATAAACTGTACATCGAAAAGATACCTCCAAAGTCATAAATGTTTTATGCATTTGTGATTTCTGTCAATATGACACATCTATTTTAACATTAGAGTTCAGCTGGGGCTTTCTCTCCCCTTTATCAGGTACAATTTCACATGCAACTCAAACCAAGTACATCAAGGCAACTGGAAATTTAGGAGCCTCAGCAATATTGTCCAATTTGCTCATTTCCCTCACTCCGTATCTTGGAATATTCACAATATGTTACAACAATTCAAATTACTTTTGGAAGAGGAATAATAAAGTCTTTGAGTGAGCAAAGTCTGAGACAAGATCTGTTTCCACTTGTAATTCTCCCCACTGTCATCCCTGCTCATCAAGACACACCACCATCCTAGGCAGTCCTATTTATGACCTATCCCTGCACCAGGGCACCAGAAAGGGCTGCTGGCAAGATTTTTCACTTAACATCATTATCTTGTACCAGCTTTGTACCATGACCCTACACAGTCAAACTGCTAGAGGCAAAAGTAAACATTTTGTCTAAAAAAGACATTTTAAAATAATTTTTTACTGTTCCATTCATAGCACAATCCCCCAAATCACTGTCCAAGTGCAATACCTGAATATTTTCATTTGGTTAACTGAACAGAGGAGCAAGTCGCCTGAGGCAGGAGACACTACTGGCTAAAGCTCCACTGTTGATAGTGATGAGAAAAAGGATATTTCCCTTCTTCTGGAAAGAATTTCTAAATAAAGGAGAACCGAAGAGCTATTTCTCCAGGTAATAAGTCACATAGGTTTGTCCCTCACTGAGACTCACCACAATGATCTGGAATGCTGAAGCCCAAGGAGGGCAAAAAGCATAGTGCAGAGAAGACAAAAAACTGAGTATTTATATTAATGAAGAAAGGGCAGTAAGCCACCTCCACTACCCTGCTGGATAAGGTTATCACTTTACACACAAAAGGCTTAAATAAAAATTGAGTGGAGGCACTGCCATTTGTAACAGCCAATTTAAACCTCAAAAATGGATAATACCAGAAAATCTGATTCTCCTTTTCAAGTTCTGTTTTTATCTCATTCAGAAGACGTCTATAAACCAGCCCAAGAAAAACATTTGTGATGCATTTAGTGACACGCGAATAGGGGAACACTTTAGTCAGTGGGTAATGACATCCTTCAACAGGGCACATGTACTGATGCACCTGCAGAAGTCTCAGGCCTCCTGACAGGTGTTGTCAAGATAAGCAAGTCAAGGCAAGTAACATCATTGGAACATTAGTTTTATAGGGGCACAGGACAGAGCTCTGCTTCAAAACTCAATTTTGCATCTGCATCTTGTTGTTCACTAATGTTCCAGGGTAAACAGATTACTTTGACAAGAGGTAGACAAAACTAGAGCTGCAGTTTTAGTGCATCAATCAACTGATGTATTCAAGTAAAGCCAGAACAGACTTTGGCTTTGAATGAATAGATTTAATTTTGTATCTTAATAAAAACCCTTCAGTTTGACTAATATTACCAACCCATGTGCAAGATCCTCCTTCCTCATGTGAAATGAGAACAGCATTACACAACCTGCTGACAGAGGACTCAAAAACCAAATCAAATCAAAAACAAAACCCCAAATAACAAACAGGTACTGTACCATCATATCTAAATTTTCTTCCAAAAATTAAAACAAAACAAAACCCACCAAAATAAATAATAATATTTAAAAACAAACAAACAACCCACAAAAAACAACCAAAACCCAAAAACAACAACAACACCAAACCAAACAAAGAAAAAAAACCCAAACAAA
>VXAU01000979.1:813085-939114 GCA_013399695.1 Formicarius rufipectus | reverse complement strand
GAAAAAAACAACAACAACAACAACAAAAACCAAAACAAAATACAAAAAAATCTCTCAGTGAAATATCTTGTCAATAACATGGCTGATTGTGTAAATCAGTGTAGAAAAAAAGCTCAATTTCCAACATCAACTTCTTACATTAAGCCTTCTTGTAAAAAAATACAAGTAAACAAACATAAAAAACCCAAAAACAAAACCAACCAAACAAAAAACCTTGACTAAATTAAAAATTTGGCACTTCACTCAAAAATGAAGCAACATTTGTTAGCTTAACATCATGTCTAAAAAAAGATGAACCTTCTTCTTGACATGCTACTAAGAGAGTTACATGGAATTTCCTTGCATTGCATCTTCTTGTGCTTCACTTCTGAGGAGGAGGATGCCTTTGGTGCAAGAGGAAGTCCTACCAATGCCGTGACTTGCGGCAGGTCCACCAGAAACTCAGACAACAAATTGAGTTTTACCCACACTGAAACCTCCAGAAAACCAGCTTGGCTCTTAGGATAACAAACCACCTAAAACTTTGTTTAAGACAGTGGTGGCCCCAGGAAACAAATGCGGTACCTGCAGGGCCCGGCGCACGACGCCTGCCGTGTACTCCAGCACGCGCTGCAGAGTGTCAAGCAGTGACAGGAGCAGAGCGTTGGCTGGTGCGGTGCTGCTCTTGTCCTCTGCATCCAGGTACAGAGCCACAGCTGCTGTCAGCAGAGTCCGGGTGTGGGGAGCCAGTCCTGCACAGAAAGGGAGACCAAAAGGAAGAAATAAGGCCAGCAGGAAAAGAACAGTGTGGAAGGTGACACAGAGTAAAAATAACAGATCAGGATGAAAGCGAATTTTACATATGTTATGAATATTTATTTGAGTTCTTCTTCTCTATTGTTATAATTACCTCCTCTCCTATAGTGCTTGGATCAGCTCCCAAAGAAAGTGAAACTGATACAATCAAATTTGCCAACTGCATGGAAATTTATGTAACATTCATTAAATTAAACCACACTTTGAATCCTAAACTTTTCTGTGGCTTGCTGATACACAAGACTGTCACAAAAGAATGTAATGACTTCTCTAGGCTGTGACAAAGAGACACGTCAAGATGGAGCCTAAAGGTTTTTAACTGGTCTGTCATTAGAACCTTCCCCATGTGCTCTAATTGTAGAATTGAACAGTGCTATGCTTAACATAAAATATATTCAGAAGAGCATTATAAATCAAATACTGAATACTACACATAAAATGTTTTCAAGATTTGTTTGACTGCTGAGAGCAAAAACTTTCCTGAAAGTATTTTCTTGTTTTGAAGGGGTTTTTTCAAGCTCCTTTAGAAGTCATTAACATCAGCTCCTGTACATTGCATAACCACAAACCAATTGACATAGCAGGAAAAAATACAATTCATTTCAAGGCAACATTGATTCAATTCAGAATCTTTCTTAATTTCAAAGTGACTGAGTTCATTATATTTGATCTCATATTTTTTGTTTCAAACTTTCATAAGAGATGAATGATACTTTGTTTCTTAACATAATATGTTTGTAAATCATCTTTTAAACTGACAATTAGCCATGCAGTCCCTCGGGTAACACTGTAATATATTCATATATCATCTTCTAGTGCCCATGACTGTCAGAAATTACTGAAGTATTTCACTGATTTCAATGGAGTAAAAATACTTCTAAGTTCTCCTTTAAAAAACATGGGTTTTTTTTTACAAACACCAGTACATGAATAAAATGAGATATTGAAGAATACATTATATGCTTACACTATTCAGCTTTTGAGAGCAGTCAAATTTGTGGGGTGTTGAACTATTTTGGCTTTGAAAGGTGAGCCATCAATTAACTAAACTTCTCATGAAATATTTTCTTCCCCTATTCCTCACCCTTAACACTTTCCTCAGGAAACTGAATACAAAAAGTTTTATTTAGAATACAGTTATGGTTCTTGACCACTAAAACTCACACTCTGCTTCTATCTCACACCTCTTTGTTTTTATGATTACTAGCATTACTCTTGTGAGAAGAGTTTGATTGATGGATGTCAGCTCAGGCTAAGCTTTGAATTTCCAGGAGTTTTGTCTGAATAAACTGAGCTCTCAGAACTAAATCATTCTAATCTTACACATTTAATTTCCTTCTCCATTTTCACAGTGCACTTTCTGCAGCAGTTCTGAACACTTCATACAAAAATGAAACAGTGTGCAGAGACACATCTGAGTGATGTCACCAATACCCACCAAGGAGAAAGAAACCCAGACATAATTACATGTCTACCTGATACAAAACTTGTGGTTTTTCTGTGACTGTTTTCAAATGCCTAAATCAGAATAAACCTAAGAAAACAGTCCAGTAAGATTTGGTCCCTATCAAAGAGATGTCTGCAAACTTGCCTGCAATGGTATGGCCAAATACACATCGTCTGCCCCTGTAGAAGGCCACAGAACCCACAGCCACGTCAAAATGAATGACTCAGCCCATTCTTTCCAGATGACTTATGTGTAACCTTTAAGATGGTGACTTGGAGATGAGCACTGAGAAGGCCACTTTCAAACGTAGGCATTGCATTGCATGGGTCATCATGAAGAAGTTTTTAGGCAGTAGTCCAGTCTGCATTTACAGCACTAAGTAGAGAATGACCAGTAGTGAACAAAACACCAGCATCCATGACTGTGATCTGCAATCCTTTCCCCTTCAGCTTTGAACAGGAAGACTTGCTTATTCCCTTGGCTGTACCAGCCTGAGCCGCAGAACTGTCTCATTTCTGCTCTTTGGTGAATAGGAAGGTGAACCAAACACTCAACCTTCTTGAGACACAAATAATGCAATCACCTAGATTTTATTCTCTTGAAGTCTTTACCTCCTAAGGGTATGTGTATTAGCAACCCTGCCTCCAAACACCCGAGATATTCATGTTTACTTCATTAATTAAAACATAGAACAAACGAATTTTATTTAGGCAGATATATGCTCACACAGAACTATATGTACCAAGAAATGCATGTTAAATTTGGATATTGGGAGGAGAAAAAATGTCCTGGAGTTAAAATATCCTTGGAAAATTTAGCACATCAAAACTTTATTGTAAAGACATCTAAAATAAAATACTGGTGCAAAATGTTCCTTAATGTGCTGCATGATTTATATAGAAACCCGATAAAAACAACAGACTGACTTCTTGGCCAAGTAAACAAAGTTCCAGGCATGATATTTAAAATACTTCATTGTGTCACAACAAAATGAATACTGAGAAGCCACAGTTGTAAACGTGTAAATATATTCCTTGCTTACACCACTAGACAAAAAATGCACTCTTTGTCCTCAGAAGGGAAAGCTGGTGTAATTTACAGTGACCATGACAAAACCCAAGAGAAGTTTAACAGCCTTGACCAACAACACCATAACAAGCTTGCTCAAAAAAGAAGCACTGAAGATCAAGACCGACATGGCTTAGCATTTAAAAAAATAGAACCCTAAAACATACAGTCTGAAAAAACCAAAGAGGCAATTCTTAAAAAAAAAAAAAAAGGAAATTGCATTGATAACTCAGTAAATCATAATACAAGAATCACATATGGGTACCTTGAAGGTTTTCTCCTGATTTTTACAACAGATTCAAGAACCATAATTCAATTTCCAATAAAGCCTAAATCAAATACTTTATAAATTTCAGACACTACACTGCAGAGCCATATTTAACACAGATTTCTTATACAGAATTCTCAACTCTTCATTAGAAAGTAAAATAGGCTCTGATTTGAAGGCACACTCTCCATGCACTCCTGAACTTTTCAAGTGGTGGATCTGAATATGAATTTTGTATCATAGAGGAGACTAAACCAAATTCAGTTGAGGAAAGTTGTTCTACTGGGACAAGTTACATTTGTGCTGCTACTTCCATGTACGTTGGCACCAGTTCACCTTCTCAAGAGAAAGGTGTCAGTGACAGTTTACACGGGTGAAAGTAATGCACCATAATTTCCTTCAGCTAGTCATTTCTAAGTAAAAGAATTAAATGAAAACTTATCATTCAACCTATTACAGAGTTTTTTTGGTTACTCTATTAATTTGAAAATTTCTGCAAAGAAAATACATCACACTGAATTGTTTGTAGCTTTAGTCAGAGTCTACAATTACTACAATACTTCATAATGCACTAGTCATGCCTTGCATTTATTTTCAAAATGAACACCTTCAAAATATGAAGCCTCAGTGCAGTTCTCTGCTATTCAAATTCTGCTGAAAAGGCAAAACTTGCATTTTATATTCAAATTATTTGGCTTATAAATTAACGTAACTTGAATGAAACGAAGGACCTTGTCTAACTGCAGCCCAAGATTTGTGATATGTGTAAAAAGAATTGTATCCAAAATTCCTTGCCATGGATTCATAGCCCTTGCCAAACTCAGTGTTTCACAGCAGTGTGTCTCCTGTCCAGAGACCCCTGCAATGAACTGAACCCATCACTGAGAGGGCTTTAGGACTGTGGACTGGGATGACTATGCTTGTGTTTCACAAACCTTTTCAAAAGATAAAAGGAGTCTGTTGGCCCACGACACAGTTAATCGGAGTGAATGTGCCACGATACCTTCTGGAATGAAAGCTGAGAGGAGAGATTTTATTCTCACCTATTAGTAAGATGGATAAAGGGAAAAAAAAAAATCTCTGCTTCCAGATCATAGGAAACATCAAAGGAGAGCCTAGGAAGCAATCTTCCAGGCAATCCTTTCATGCCTACCAGCAATTAGAGCATTCAACAAACCTGCCTGCTTCCAGCTGAAGAAAATGTTGGAGCAGGTGCACTTCTCGGAACAATGGCACTGCGCAGCCAGCAGCAAACCCTGCAGCCTGGCAAGGGCCTTTCTCTTTGTTCTTCTCCACACATTTCTCTCTGGAGAGCCATTTCTCCTATTTGTATCACACCTACACAACTGACTCCCCGGGGATATCACAAAATATATATTCACTAGACTTTTCTTCATTACTTACAGAGTGGACCTATGGTACTGCCAGATTAAATAGGAACCGTATTTTATAACCACTTAAATTTTAATCCTAGAACTCACAAATACTGATAAGAAGAAACACAGGACTGTATTATGATAGATTCCTGCACACAGGAATGAGTTCCTCAGTACGTGAGCACTTAAGATAATCCATGATGTCATAAAGATTCTGCATAAAACCTTATTTACCTACATAGTCCCGGGATTCAATTTGCATTCTTTGCATCGCAGCACTACTGTTTTAGTTTTCCTGTTTGGAACAACTGAAAATAGGCAAGAAAGGCAAATGGTATCTTGAGGGTAATGGCATTTTTTAAAGAGGCTCATTGCTTTAATGTTATTTTTGTTTATCATTTGTTACTGTTTATGTTTTAGGAACTATTTGTGTTAGTCCTAGAATAACACTGAAGATAAAAAATTAGATAACTAGTGATTTCAAAATTTGGTGAGTTATGAATGCTAGATCAAGTGGAAAGACAAAGATACAGCTGTTGAGCAGATCAATTGCATGACTGCTGCCCCAAAAACTATTTTCTATTCTGATCTTAGAAAGGAATAGCATTTAAAGAAGAAAATTTTGCATATACTGGATAGTCTCTTCCTAGTACTGGTAGAGTGACTGGACATTTTGCGACTGAAGAAAGAATCACGCGATTTGAGTGACAAAAATCTCATCTGAATTTGTCACGCTGAAGTGATCAAGGCACTTCCCTTTGTGGGAAGAGTCTGTGGCTCAGCTTTTCTTGCACATCTGGAAGGAAGGGCATCCACCAACAGTGCCCAGTCAGGCAGTCCTGGCCTCACACACAGGAAAATGGATGTGGTAAGGATTAGGACAACCAGGGAAGAAGAGCCAGTTATCACCTTTACAGGTGAAAAGAAGTCGGGGTAATACTTTGTTATCGTGAGTGCGGATGCCTGAGAGGAACAGTGACCTGACATTCTCAGTGGCATTGCTCTGCTTTGAGTCAAAGCACGACATTGCTCTGCTTCAGCTTCTCCAGGGCTGGCAGGCAGCATTTGGCTGTTACTGCCAGAAGTCAACTGAGAGGTGCCATCTTTCATTTGTGAAAATGAGCACAGAGCTGGAGACTCTCCAGGGAGCCACGTCAAACTCTTCTCAACCAAAGAGAATCCTTGCAACTTGAACAATTTAGAAATAATAAAATCATGTCCTGTTGAATATGCTTGACTGGTCAATAAAAAAATAATAAAATAAAACCAATAATACTGACTAGGCTAGACTGTGGTAGCACTCTGTGAAAAGATGTGGTTAGAATAATATACACAGAGGAGGCATATTTCTGAAAGTATAATCACTGATCCCTTGAGAGTTCCTGATTTGCTGCTGCTTTTGAAAATGAAAAAAAATTTTCAAAAAAGAAAAAGAAAAATAGGAGCTTCCCATCTGAGAATCTTGTTAAGGTTTCTGTGACAAAATTTCAACTAAATTCAGGTTTTTGTGTCAGAGTGACTCAACCATTCTATAATTAATTCAGAAAAGAAATCCAAGCTGTTTGAAACTTCGTTCACAGCACATAAGGGTACATAGCATGAAAGTTGTGAAGGCAGGGGATTTTGTTCTAGACAGGATTTTCCAAGATAGTCCCGATTCCTAGGAGTATAAGTCATAGAACATGAACTTATTCAACACGGATGGAAAGAAAGATCAGAAGGTAACTTTCCTTGGAAAACAGTTATAAGAACTTTCAAATGCTTCCTAGTTATATCATAACTAATGAAAAAAGTGTTCTAAAATTTATACAAGCAAATACTACGGAGTGTAAGAACATTCAGGGGGTCTACTCAAAGTGTTGATAAGACATTAATAATGTCTCATGAGATCAGTTTGATTTGTTTGGGTAACAAGCTGATGGGCACCACAGCCCCTAGAAATACTACCTGCTCCCTGTGTTCTGCAAGTAGCTAACTGGACATTTGCTACAAAAAGACAAACAATCCTTCTAGCTGGAAGGCTTGGGGAGGGATGGAGGTGGAAATAATACAGTGACTTCCCAGGGTCTACATTTAAAATATTTCTGTCACCAGTTGTGCATATATTAAACACCTAACTCACATTGTTTTTGTGTGGATTTATGCATTTTTGTTGATACAGGTTTTTAATATGTCAATTGTGCAGCACTAACACGCATAACATCCTGTCATCAAAAAAGAAAAAAAAATTAAAAATTAAATAAACCAAGACTGCAATAAGATAAAATCATATTGTCTGATTGACTATTGCTGCTGTTATTACACAAACTCTATAGCAACTTTTCAGTTAGATGTGTTTCCCCACATGTCAGAAATACATTAGAGCCTGTAGTCAATTTTATAAAGCTCTGCAGTTCTACAGTATGTTATGCTTCTAGTCAGATCCTGATACATCCTATTTCACCCCTCAGGAAATGCCTACTAAAATGCGGTTTTGTCAGACAGAAGGTAGATGATGCTTAGGAGATTTTCCAAACAGCAGTTTCAATGATCTGCATGAGGAACAGAACACTTTACTCTTAGAGGACAACACTTTTAAAACCTCCTTTAAAGCCAGACTGAGATATTAGAAGTTGCTGTGCCACAGCTACATGGAAGAATGTCTGTTTGCATGTTGAGGATTAATAAACAGTGCAAGCTTTAGCGAAAAACAAAGATCATATGAAGTCCTCAAATAATTGGCAAAAACTTGGCAAAGTTCTTCACTAGAGTAAAATCTGTCATTTGTGTTGAATTAGGAATTCTTTGCATTCAGCAAGATTCAGAGTCAGTAAGGATTCAATAAACACTTTTGACTTACTGCTCTGAAAGATCAAGTCTGCAAAAATCACCATGTGATAAAATACAGTGGAATTTATATCCTGGGTTTAATTTAGAACCAGAAACTCTAAAGAGATTGCTATTTTAATAATAGACTTCCTGTCACACAAGATTAAACCCTGTTTATCTACTTCAAATATCTTGATGTGCTTCTGCTTTGACATCAACCTTCCCTTCCACCAAAATCCTTGAGAGACCACATTCAAACTCTGAGAGCTGCCTTTTTGACAAAGCCCGTACAGAGCCGACGTGAACAGCCTCCGAATGCAGCTACAGTCCTGAACTGTTGTCACAAACTGACAGCATTCAACAGCCTTGAATGACATTACCAGCACTAATTGCTCCAGCCAGGCCTTCAAGAGGCCCTGGACTGGGAGTGATAAGGACCTATGAACCTTGGCTTCAGAAAATTCTCTGAAGTTTTCAGCTTTGAATTGCAGAAATAAACCACAGTTGAATACTGTCCAGCAAAAGGATAAGGGTGAAAGCTCTATGCATTTCTCTACTGAAAAGTCATGGTCTGTAAGAAAAGATATTAAATATTTATTCCTATTTCTCTTGGTCTATTTACATTAGTCTGCCATAGGATGAAAACTTAAGAGTACAAATACTTGGATTTTCAAGTGACAGTCTTTTACTCCTGTTACAATGCCACCAAAGAACAAAAGCAAAGGCCAGAATATCCATTAAATGGAATTTTCTGATGGTTATTACAATAAATTTGAATCTATGCTCCAGTTTCCTGTAACATCTGGTGCTATTCATCATTTACAACAGAAATGAAAACTGACAGCAAGTAATTGCAACTGTCCAGGTGGCCTTGGTGTATTTGCACTTACATGACCAAAGGGCTTAAGACAGAGGTCAGGATGTTACACGACAACAAATCAGGTTTTGTAGCTACGACCAGATCATATTTTGTAGATATAAACCTCCTCTGTTATGTCAGCTGTTTTCCAAATAAGTGTTGGGATGACTTTGACCAGCAGACTCTCTAATTTGCTGTCATCTGACCATAGTAGTGATGCCACATCTGATTAAATCTACAAAATCTAACTTTTCACTCAGATGATCACACTCCTTAACTCAGATGATACTATCCTTCTTATTGATAGGCTCAGATATATGTCTTGTTTTGTTTGCATGTATGCTTGTTCTACTCTGACCTAGCCATGACTTCCAGCCTTATCACTGGGATCTTTGAGCTGGAACCCACCACACTGTGATCGTGCTGTCCAGACTATACCAGAAGTGCCTTACCTAATGTTTGTCATTGGAAAACCCAGTCCAAAAGAGCCTTCATCTTCTGACAGCACAGCTACCTGACTTCAAAAGACTGCTCTGAGCTAAGTGAGCTGGTACTACAGCTCAGCCTACTTAATCAAGAGGAAGACCCAGCTCACAAAGAGCTATAAGTCTGTGTGTGTTTGAATTCAGTGCTCCGTACCTTGTCTTCCCTACCTCAACAGGACCCACACAATAGGAACAAAGGTCTTATGTGCCTGGGTTGTGGACAACCTGTACATTTTCTATCCAGGGAGCTGCTACTGGGAGTTGTGGAGTCTGTGTGGGTATGTTAACAGATTGGCAGAAATTCCATGTAAACACTGGTAGGAGACCTCATGGAACAGTCTGGCCTACTAGGTTACCTTGGCCCAAACTACAGCGAACTACACCCTCCTCCCCCAACAAACTGAAATGAATCCTGCTGCCAATCCAATGCTTCAATTGAGAATCTGGATTCTGCTTGGTACAACTGCAACCAGTTTCTTCAGAGGTGAAACAGAAGCTGAGAACATTGATGGAAGTACAGTGAGCAGGATGGCCACCACATGACAGAAAAGGGTGATCTAGAAAGACAGGATGGTTTTAAGTGTGAGCCTTGTGAAGATGTGCAAAAGAACAGCAAAAGAAACTCAGCATGCAAGCACTCATTTAGTGCCTGTACTGGGTTTGGCTGGGATAGAGTTACATTTCTTCACAGTAGCTTGCAGTGGGGCTCTGGTTTGGTTTTGTGCTGAGCACAGTGTTGATAACACAGAGATGTTTTAGTTATTGCTGAGCAGGGCTTACATGGAGTCAAGGGCTTTTCTACTCCTCATCCCACTCCTCCAACAAACAGACTGGGAGTGTACAAGAAGCTGGGAGGGGACACAGCTGGGACAGCCGACCCCCACTAAGCAAAGGGATAATCCATAACCACATGGTGTCATGTTCAGTGATAAAACTGGAGGGGAGATCGGCAGGGTTGACACTGCTCCTGGGCCATCTGGGCACTGGTTAGATGGTATTAAGCAATTATTTTAGTTTGTATGCCTTGTTCTTCTTGCATTTCATTTTCCTCTGGTTCTGGTTTGCTTGGCTGTTTGCCTTTTCCCCCCTCTTTTCCTAACTGTGCACCTACACTTCTCTTCCAGTCTGCTTATGCCCACATCACTGATTTGGGAAACCAAAGGAACTCAGTTCAATCTTTTTGGGTGAGAAGATAATGGAGGTGGGGGCAGAAGAGGAGTTTGCAATGAAGGACTCATGTTCCTTTGTTCCTCCCCCATGTAATCTCTAGTGAAGAGACAAACATTAAGGATGATAAAATTTAACAGTAGCTTGAAACTATGAAATAATATCCCCAGCATTTTCTAAGAGAATATACTCTGTGACAGATTCAACACAGGTCACTGTTTCCATCTAGGATTCAGGTTTGTAATAAGATATCCTATAGAGTGGTGGTATCAGGGCATATTTGATGGGGCTTCCCTTTGTTTATGTGAAGAAACATTTCATCTGGTTCATAGGGACTGTTAGCATGTCAAACAGCTTTAGGGATGCCCAATGAGTTTCAGGACAGGAACGCACGCTTTTTCAGATCGAACCAATATGCAGTTGCTACCAGTAAATTGCCTTTTCTTATCAATGTGTTTAGAAAGAGAACTGACTAGGCTTAATGAAAATTGTACTTTAAAGAAGAAGGACTTCAGAAGCAGGCTACAAAAAGTGAAGCCTGGGCCTAGTGAATCTGGATCTATGCCAAGAAAATGCTCTGTTGGAAAGGCTGGAGGAATTAATATCTGTGAAACCAGACAGTCAACAAATTAAGCAAGAATTGGAGAGAAGTTGCAGCAAGTAAACATGTGAAATGGGAGATGTATGGAGTTAAGTTTTCAAGACAAGCCATTTCAGTGCAAGTAGAGTTCATACCTTTTGCACAACGTGCCCCACCAGAATACTGCACTACAGCTGGGACAGTGGGCTGCAGTTCAGCCTGGGATCCCAGGTGTCACAGGCAGCACCAGCACTGGCAGATCAATGTTACCAATTAGGAAGCTGCTGCCAAGAATTGTCATTTACTGCCTTCTGGATGTGTTGCTGCAGCTGGTTACAAGCTTGAGCTATATGCACACCTTTCATGAACTCAGTTTTTCTCATAGGGCACAAGGGAGAGCCCTCCAGTCAGTTCTTGCACTCAGCCCAGCCTGAGGATCTGTGCATCCAGGCTGATCCCATAATGCAGACTCAGTCTGAGGGACTGCTTGATCCATAATCTAGGTAAGGAAAATCTTGTAAGCAATGCTGTTCTTCCCACCTCTTGTGCCAAAACCTGCAAACCTGCCTTGTTGATCTGTTCCTTTGAGCAGTCTATCTGCCTTTTCCTTATCTTGCTTACAACTTCTCCTTCACAGTATATAAAAAATGCTGCAACTAAATTCATCTTCTAGTGGTGCTGTTTGAATCACATGCTCTCTGAACTCAATAACATTCAATGTCATTTCTAAAGAAAATGCACAGTAAATAACAGTTTGAGCTTTTTTTCTGGTAAAATAAACAAAGCCATAAAACCCACAACTCCATGTCATTCTGGGTTGGATGATGAGATCTGTCTGTGTTTATTCAGCAAAAATGCATATTGGAAAGCCTGTTCAGACATCATGGATAATTTTACTGTTTTTCCAATTTGTCTATAATACATATGGTAGCATTAGTTCTGTTGTCATCCAGGGAAACAAGTCGTATTTCAAGGCCGTATCATTGGTTGAAATGCTTAATGTTGCAATATTGGCATCTTAGCTAGGAAATATGATCTTTTAAAAGTGTGAATAAATCCATCAATAACACTTTACTGCATTTTTGCCAAGACTCACAGGAATGGGGGTGAGAGATTTTTGAGTAAGCAACCTGAACTGATAAGCAAAGAAAGAATGGCCCTCAAGAAAGATAAGACAAGCTGAAACTAAATGAATGCAGGTGAACAAGAGGTTTCTTTTCTTTTTCTTTTTCAAAGGTGGGTGGTAATGAAAGAAACAAACTTTCTAGATTTAGGCTCCTAAAAGAGAGAAGAGAGCTTCAGACTTTATAAAGATATCCTATTCTTTCTCCCATTCATCTTAAAAATTCAAAGGGAAGCATGTTAACATTTTTCCTCAACCAAAAAGAAGGAATAAGTAGGGCATGCAATATCTTCTAACAACATGGAGACATCTATGGAAACATTTAAACCCTATTTATGAACCAAAAAATCCCCAAGCAAGGGCCTCTTGAAATGAAAAGTTATATTTATTTGCTTAAAGCTCAGATCTGAAACCCAGCACGTCTTTGCTGAGAAATTTGTCTTCATAAACCCATCACATGTAAATATAATCTCAGTCCAAAGAGAAAATAAAACCAAAAGCTAAAATGAGATAATTTTTTTTAAAGAACAGATAGACAAGTTTGGACTACATTTATGAAATATATATTTTTTAAAAAAATCAGGTAGATATCTACATTTTTGTCTCTGCAGTTTAAATAACCTCAGTACTTCACCTGTAGGTTTCAACTGCACCTCAAATAGGTTCCTCCAACAGCTGACCTGCAAAAAATGACTCCATCCAGACGCACTGCCACAAAACATAACTGCCCATGTGTACAATTATACACAACATTAGTTACTCTGTCAAATCTGCAAGGCACTGACCAAATGCTGTAGGAAAAACCTACCAGTTGAGGAGTGATAGCCTGTTTAAATAACAGACACTCACCTGAATATATTCTGGTGGAAAATCCATGTGTCGAGACTTCAAAAGAAATTTAACTACAGTAGTGGATTATTAAATGTGAAATGCACACAAAAATATAACTGAAAGGGGTTGGAAAAGCTAAGGCAAACAATAAGATTAGATCATTAATAGCAAAAGAGAACATCATCCTATAAAGTCTACAGACAAATGTTGCATTTTCAGCAAAAGTTTAAAAATAACAAGTACGTCGGTGGAAAATGAAGAACGTCACAGGAAAAGTCTCACATAATATAGTTTACAACTTGGTATAAAAATTGGGACTTGCAAAACACTTTAAAAATGTAAATAACTTAATTTGCTCCATTATGATATAATTTTCTTTCTGCTTTAAAGAGAAAACAATTTTAGAGTTTAAATGCTCACAAACAGTTTAAGCATATTTTGTGAGATGAACACATCTGTTCAGTCCACAATTTTTCTGAAAATAACTTAGAAGAGGAAAACATCTGGCTGTCTGGGAGCTATGACAGCTCTTGAAGATATTTCAAACAAGCCAAAAACCCCCTAAACCATTCTTCAAAGCAATGAAAAACCTCAGATTTCATTTATCTGCCCACTAGATAGATCTGCCCCTGCCTAAAGTGGAGCTTGTTTTTAGCAACAGGCAAAATGAAGTTTTTTCAGTGGGCTCATATAAGTGCATCTGAAGAAGATTGTCATCCCTATGACAGAGTAATGATGGATGAAGTTTAATTTTTTTGTGTACTACTTTGTACCTTTGCAACTTTATACTTAGCTCAAATTGGCAGTGATATATGGCTTTCATACTGAGTCTGTTCTAACTGCTAGAAGAGAACATATATGGTAGCTCTATGACCTATGGCCATAGCAACTGCATTTAAAACAGGTGTCTTTTCAAATATATAGTTTCATTTTTAATTTCATGCCTAATACGACCTTTTAGCTTACTAATTATATCTGACAAGCTACTCAATGACATCATCATAATTAGATTTTATTATCTGTAGCAAATAGGTCACATCAACAATATTTAACCTGTATATAATACAATAGATACATGTTTACCTAGTTATTCATTTTCTCACAAACTGAGCAAATCCACTAGTGCAAATATATATAATTTGAATTGCACTTCATGGCAATACTGGTATTTTATCAAATGGCAACTTAAATCAAACTGCAGCAGAAGCAGCATCTACAGTAAATGCAAAGGCTGCAGCCTCTAGAGGGCAGGAAGAAAATACCATTTTCATGACAAAGTGGTAAGAAGCATTAGGCTTTGCAGACTTTTTCTTGTTTTACAGTCCTGAGTCTGTCATCTTTGGATACCCACAACCTCTGATGGAAAATCTATGCCTTACATTTTAACACAAAGTTTTACTTTTTCAAATGAGGTTCCTGATTCCAAATAGCATCAATCAGAGTATTCACTCGGCCAGAACCTCAAACCTTAAATTCATCTTGAAATTGGATAGGTACAGAAAATTGCCTATTATGGTTGCCATTTTAGCAATATAAAGACAGTCTAAGCTTTGAAAATGTTGTATTTCTTGAACTCTCTTCCCACCATTAAAGTAAGCTGGTCAGTCAAATCACCAGATTTCTGCATAAGGCCTCTCAGACTACAATATCATGGAATGAAAAGACTTTCAACACTTTTTTTGTTATTATTCCTTTCTCTTCCATCAATTAGGTGTTAAAATGAGATACCTTAGATAGTTTAAGCAACCAGCTGTGCTACAAGATGATCTGCTTGGCTGGCCAAACAAATAGTATCAGGAACTCCAGTCACAGAAATGCCAGTGCTCTTTTAGAGTGCAGCACTTGAGAGACAAGATGCAATAACTTGTTGAGCCTTTATTCACTTATTTTATCCTTTGAAGTTCTAGCAAGGATGCTGTGACATTTTGTACCTTATGGGTATGACTCTCAACAACAACAGGCTTGGTTCTAGTTCAGTGGCATAACTGTTCCTCACAGCAATTACCATTTCTATTTTCATCCTTCTCAGATGGCTGCATTGATGAATATCACAGGATGACACAGGTTATTTTTTCCTCAAAGACTTCACTACTACCATGCTACTTTGACATGATTCCCACTTATCTTTTACGATACCAGACTTCTAAGTTTACCCATGTGATGTTACACACTTCCACTTGAGTGGCATTTTGGGTCAGAAAAATATGTCTCAATATTGTTAAAAAGCATTCTCAACTTTGGAACATCACAGAAGAAACTTCTTCAGGCTCAACCAGCACTGACTTCTCATATAAACTAACTCAAATGAACATGAGACACATGACTGCCACCTTTAGATGTTGACATAGACATTTCTGTGCTCAAGAACCTAACTACTCCAGTAGCAGGAAGGAGCTGTGAAAGTCTGACATCCTGCATCTCAGAGGCTGCAAGGTGTACCCCTCCTAAGCAAGGCACTTTCTCTGTCTCATCCTAATCATACAGAAGTTACATCTGCAATTACTCTTTTTTTTTTTCCTGTATTTTAAAATGATTTCTTATTTTACATTTATTTAATTGAGGGCATTTTGTTTCTAAACATTGATGAAATACAGGAAAAATGCTTTTAGGTTCTTATTCATACTGATTTCCTTACTTACTCTCCCTGCCAATCTTTCTATTCAGAATCAAAATAACGTTGCATCTGAACTAAGCTTATAAAGCAGATATAAAGCTCTGCCATGAAATACCCTGTCAATCTTCAGTTACTAAACAAATATTTCTGTATTGTATCCTGCAAAACTTTTGCAGAAGATCCCTAAGAAAAAGTAGAGGCTAGTAAGGAAGATCAGAACCAGTCTGATTATGTGTCTTATTTCTTCACAGGCTAAGTCTGTGGTTTCTATCTGCTGTTGCTTTATTTAAAGAGCACATTAATTAAAGTAATATATTTTATAAAATTTTGTAACTAGTGCCTTTCCCTTGCAAGCAGACTCCTTCTGTACAACTAACCCACGGTCCTCTTCTTGATCACCGTCTTCAGATATAATTAATTTCTCCCATCTTGGAAGAAAATGTTGTGACTCCAAAGCCAGCTGCTCCAATAACATAACCATATCCCTAAAATCAAAGTCCCATGAGGTGTCACACCAACAACCTCTCAGTATTGCACTGAGACTACTCAGACTACTGCACAGGTGAGTGCAGCATGGAGGGAGATTTGGGTCACCAAGTAATTGTGGCCCACTGCCTAATTTCATGAACACTGGTGATAAGAGAGCTGGATGGGAAGTGAGCAACTGCTCTTAAAAAGTGTGCCATGGGCACCATGATCAAACGTCTTTTGGAGGCTGAAGCTGAAACAAAACTATCTGTGAAGAAGTGAAAGATAGAAGAATATCCTCCAAAGAGTCAGGTAAGTTGGAAACCTTTGGGGTCTATCTAGAGAGCTCAGAATTCATAGCCATCAATATGCTAGTCACAACTATCATTCTGTTAAAGTTCTGTGTATATAAAAGACATTTCCCCTCCACCCTTTTTTTTTTCCCCAAGAAAAAGTTTAAAGTTATGTGTTGGTCTCATGAGTGCCACTTTTTGGCTTTGCAGTATTTAACAGACTTCAACAATATAACACACACAGACATTTGAAATCTAATTAATCTCTTGACATTTGACTAAAAGTCAAAGCAGTGGAGCACAAGATGAGTAAGGACACTTCACCCATGAAGGCTGATCTTTCTTTCATGAGGTGCAAATGAATTACCATCATCTGACTACAAAGATGATTGCAGATCTCTTCCTTTTTAATAACTGTTCCTGCTTCAAGCAATGAGCACACTTTCTTAATATGATATTGAATGTTAAAACTACTGTGGCTGACATTCTACACTTCCACCAAAGGTCCTTCCTTAGGAACTTCAGTTTTCACACAAACTGCCTAAAGCACCATGTGTTACTAATGGCCGTCACATTTTCACTCAACTCACTATTTCTACTGTTCTAAACCCCATAATTTCCCTTTTACTTTAGTTTCTGACAGTCAACAGCATTAAGGCATGAAGTGTAGGATTTGCTATACCATTTAATGGAAACCTGAACATTCACACACCATTGCTTACACTGCTGGTGGTGGTTACTTCAGGATAGTAGCCAAGTACAAGGTCACAGCAGTACAGCCTGGAAAAGGTCATTCAATTCAACATGACTGTACTGAACTTTCTATATAAATCATCTCCTTACAAGACCATCATTAAAAAAGAAATTGTTACTGATTTATGGAGTATAATGAGATTCAAAAAAGCTAAAAATGTAAACTCATCCCTAAGTAACACTGGGCTGCAAGTAGTTTACTAGCTCAGCTTTGAATAACAGTGAAAACCTTTTCTGAAGACAGAATTACTTGGAATTACTTTTTATACATACTGAAAATAGCTATTTCTATAAACATAATAAATTTGAGGCAATATCAGGAATAAATAGCTGCAGACAGACTGTAAGAAGTTACCCACCACAGCCTGTAAGATCTGTTTTCCAACAACGTGTTTTGTTCATTTCTTCAGAACAAGGATCCTCCTGAAGCAGCTGGCCTTTGAAAGACATTTCTCTACATTCTAATGTAATATATACAAATGCTTCCTATAAGCAGAAAGCTAGAATGAAGAATTTCCTTACCTTTGAATATGACCTGTGGACAAATAGAACTCAGAGTTTGAAAGCACTGCTAACTACAGACAGTGGAGATGGTTCAACATTTTCTATTTTTAATTTTTACAAACTAATTGAAAACCAACACCCCCCAAAAAAAAATAAAAAAGGAAAAAAAAGAATTGAAAGCAAAATAAAGAGTTTATCTATCTCCTAGTTGTACTAGAGTAGAAGAATCTTACTACAGTAAGTGCTGTGATGCACTTGGTTATTTATTACTTGTCACTTTCCACATGATGAAACAGTCTTGCATACTAATACCACTTATCAAGTGGACAAACCTGACTTTGTGGTTGATCTTCTGTCTGAATTTGTCAGTATGTATAAGCACATTCTAGAGAGCAAGTTGCTCCCATGCACTGACTGATCCTGGTGGTCCCTGATGTGGGGTCATTTCATAGACACCCTCCTCAGGCACTGACCATCACAGTACTGAAATCAGTGGTTACAAACCTAAAACAGAAGACTGCAGATATCCTAAGAAAATGGCAAGTGAATACTGAAAAGATCAGGGAGATGTACTAATTAATGCATCTTTACAGTCTTATCAGCTGATCTCATAAGTTTTACACTTTATAATTTAATAAATGCTAATAGAAATAGAATTCAGAGATAAGGAGGTTTCACCTCCATCAGTAATGGAGGTGAACACTTTAATACAGGATACAAACTCAGACCAGTTGGCTCCACTTTGATCATGGCAAAACTTTATGATAAAAGGAGGAAAAGTGTTCAAGAATTATGCCCTTCCCACACTAACAATCTCTAGTTAGTACCTGAAGATGAAATGGCATCTTTGGGTTTCTTGCAACACAATTTCCATAGTGATGGCCCAAGATCACAGGTTGCAAACAATGTTTTTAAAATTTGCAATTTAGAAATCTTAGGTATGAAAATTCCTTTTTTTTTTTCTGTAAATGTATTACTACATGTATATTGTGCATGTCATTTATAACACTATTCTGTTTGCTGTACATTAGTGAAGAATATTTGAATGATAAACCTATTGCCTTTTTCTAAGCTACAGTATTAACTTGAGTCTCTCTCATCAGGTATTGATCATTAGAGATTGAATACATACTTTGTGTATTTGGATCTCTGTGGTCTCCCAAGTTAGCTTAAAATAGTCCAAGGATATCAAAAGATGGGGAAATGGAAGAAAGAAAGAGTCTGGTAGCATGAAGCCAAGACAGAGGGAGAGATACCATGCTAAAAATGACCACTATTGTCTTGGCTTTTTAATATCTTACCTTAACTATTCACAAGAGACTCTCTATTAATCTTAGTCTCCTTACTGAATTCCAGTCTCAGTAATTAAACTGAATCATATTATTCTTCTCTGATTATTAAGTGGAAATTGTCATTAACTTTAACAGAACAAATGCTTAATAGCTGATAGCACAATTACAGGCCATTTTACATTCCCTCTGTGACTTCAGTTGCATATGACATTCTCCATTCCACCTTTGAACATTACAAGTGGTTATCAGTACAAGTCTGATGTACTGCCACACAAAAAAGGACACAGTTCATGGGGGAGAGGAATTAATGCCAGGCAATCCACCTCCTGTGCAAATTGCTGAAATGCACAAGCATACTGTTGTGTGGGAGCTCCCATGAATGGGAAATCACAGAAGTAGTAATGCAGCAAGGACCATCATGAAGGATTTTCTTGAGAAAGGAGAAAGTTCAACATATAAGCTGCAGCCCTTAAAAAAAAAAATCTATCACCTAATACAACTCTTTTGAGCAAGAAAGAGTTCTGGAGGCTAAAAGGCACGAAAGGAAATAGTGACAAGGGTCTCTAAATGATCTGTCTGCAAAAACACAGCTGCTTGGCAGCTGAAGAAAGGCATGTACAAAACTGGAAAGAAATCTTCATTGCTAATGCCTTGACTCTTAGAAACAAAAATCTTGACAGGACTGACCACCTAATCTGAGTTCCTTAAAATACCCAGCAAGTATTTAGGGTTTTTAATTTCTAAAGCTCCATATATATATAAATTAATTATCACACTGTAATGGGGAAATAAGGGAAATTGATGACCCATAATACTCTGTCTTCAGCCTTTTTCTTTTTAACACAGCAGAATAGCTCATGAATCTTGAATGCCTTCATTAACAGCACAGACACACAGTGCCAACAGGATGTAATAACATGCATGATCAGCAAGTTTGTAGATGACATTGACATGAAGAAAGCAGTTGATGTGATGAAGGGTTGAGCTAACATTCAGAAAGAGTTGAAGAAACTGAACAGCTCAAAAAATTGGGCTGCCAGAAACCTTTTGAAGTTTAACAAAGGCAAATACAAAGTTCTGCACCTGGGAAGGAATACATTCATGTAATGGCACAGGCTGAAAATACACATATCACATGGTCCACTCTCCTCAATGTCTTGTTGCCCTTCTCTGGACTTGCTCCTGTCTGTCAATATCTTTCTTACAGTTTGGAGTTTAAAATTAGGTACTGTGATGAATGAAGGAGAACAGCCACTTTCCTCAGCTTTCCAGTTACTCTTTCTTATCACAGCCCTTTTTGGCCTTTATTGCTGCAAATGCAAACTGCTGACTCAGGCTTGACTTTTCTCTTTGGACTCCAGGACATTTTTCTACAAGAGGGAGCCCAGTTTCCATTTTATTACATCATGATCTTCTCCATCACACAAGTGACATGCAAAAATGACAAGCTGAATATCAAAGATGTGGCAAAGGAAGTTTAAGGTATTTTCCTAATGTGAATACTATGTATTTATAATTAGTAATGAAAAAAATATAAGCCTTCCAGTTTGCATGGAATAACTCACCTTTCCTTTTAATTCAAAGAAAATCTAACAGTTTACAACCACAAGATCAATACTCTAAACACATCCTTGCAAAGCAAATTTTAGAAGTTTTTGATTGACAATTAGGTCCTTAATCAATTAAGCACTGGGCAAAATCCCCATTTCCAGTGCTCTGGGGATCAGCCAATGGGGAAAAGGTATGAAAGAAAATGGGAACATTTTATTTCTGATAAATGATTTTTGGCTGCTGTGCTGCTTTTTCTAGTGTGGTTGCTGAAGTTCAGTGAGCACAAGTTAGTATTATCCAACTACTAATAGTCCAAAATCACTACTGGACTCATGACAATAGCACAAGAAAAATGATAAAACACTTTAATAATATTTCTATCCTATTTCCTTCATTTGGAAACTAGCATGACCAAAGAGACGTGTTTTATTTTTGGAGCAGAGAAGAAGTGAAAATGCACAGATATACTACCAGCAGAATAAAAAGTACATGGGAGTTTGCTGTTTGAGACAATAAAGAGGAGATATTTAGGGAATGGACACAGTTCTGCCATTCTCTTGTATAGTTTTGCACCTCATTTGCCATGTAGAAAAGCAGAGACTATTACTTGGAGTAAGGCATGCCAATGGCATGGTTACAGTGCTGGTGGGACTTGAACCAACTTCTCTGCATGTCACTGAGCAGTTTTAGCAAGTTACTCTGCTGCACCTCAGGTCAGTGCCAGCTGGGGATGTCACCTGACACACAGCAGATATGTCCAAAGACAGTAAAGGCAGCAAATACATCTAAGCCCTGAGAAACCCAAAGCAGTCCTAAGTGTGATAGGCAGATTGGTGAGAAATAACCAAAGAATCAGAATCCTATGAACCATTCCTTTCCAAATTAGTCATATTTTTCTATTTTTTTTCCTGGTTCTATTCTCATACCACCAATTTCTAAGTGGATCTGTTTGAAATGAGGAGAGGAGCATGTTATCAGCTACAATATCAAGTTCCAGTTCATCTCCTGAATAATGGCATTGCCCCTTCAATCCCTGAAGAGTAAAAAAGATGAGAAATTCAGCTCTCCCACTTTCTGTGTGAGTGCTTTAACTGCTAAGGTAATTATGAAAATGACACATGACTAGAACTACCAACCTTGGTGGATTTTTAGGCTTCTGTGTGTACCAACAAACAGTACAAATGGCAGAGCAAGGTCTGTATTGCTGGATGTCACCCACTCACGATAAACAAAAGAAATGCTATGAATGAGTGTCGCTAAATAAGTTTTAAAATTTATACAGATTTCCAACAGCAGAAACTTTCTCTTCATTTTGTAAACCAGAATCAATTTCTAAATAAAAGGAGTTTATATATTGGAACACAGTGAAAAGAATCCTGGAATAATTTGGGTTGGAAGGGACCTTTGAAAGTCATCTAGTGCACCCCCACTTCAATGAGTAGGGACAGGTTCAGTTAAATCAGTTGGTTCAGATCTCAGTCCAACCTGACCTTGAATGTTCCCAAGGATGGGATATCTACCACCTTTCTGGGAAACTTGTACCAGTGTTTCACCACTCAACTTGGGTGGTGAACATTTCATGAAGACTTGCAATCTCTTGTAGACTAAGACTTTGTAGTGAGTTTGGGCTCCACCTCATTAGTCTGCATCATTGAACTGGAATTATTTCTTCAAAGTGTGTGGAAATATTGTACAACTTATCCTTTCACACGCCTGAGCAATGAGAAAAGGAAGAACAGGGGGTCTCTCTCTCTGCACTCTTATGGTCAGATCTCCAGCCCACACCCTTCCAAAGGCATCATAGGCATAATATAACTTTCAGTCAGAAATTTTTTGTAACCACATTTTCTTGGAAGAACAGCTTTGTAAAAGTTAAATTCATAATCAAATCAGTAAGGGAGGAAGAGGAAGTGACAAGGTGTACATCAGTTGCAATTATCTAAAAAGTGCTATAAAATCTAAACAGCTCCAAGTCTGGTTTCACTCAATGCCAGCTATTACAGATTGGGAGACATCTACAGTAAGGAGAAAAAAGACAAAGATGAGATACCTTCTTTAAAGAGCAGCATCATGTTCGTGCTTTTGTTAGCAATGATGTTATTCAGTAGGGCAATTACAGTTTGCATTGTATTCCCAAGTATGCTGTCTTTGTGGCCCTGTGAAAACAAAACCAAACCCAAATGAAAACATTTAGTAATCCATTTGCAAGGTTAGAAGACGACTGTTCCCTTAAAACAAACAATGGTAATACAAAAGCAATACTTTCTTAGCCTCTTAACATTCAATATTTAAAATGTCATAAAACCAGCCAAATGTCTTAGTAGATAACATCCATTTCAGGGACCAAAGCTTCCTCCATGTTCTTTTGAACCGAAAGAACTCCTCACAAGGTCTAAAATCTTAGGACTTCTTAAAATGGCATAAAACTAATATCTGTATATTCAGAGCCAGAAATATGTCTCTTTTTATGGTATTTTTTTAATTAATAGCATTAATTTTACTCTTTTCAGTTTTGGCGTGATAACCCACCCTAAGCTGTAAAATCTCTGCTGTTTTTGTTTGCATACATGCATAAGTATAAAATTAATTTCACAGATATGTTAAAGACCTATTTCTGTATTGAACTGCATCATTCAATGTCTTTCTTATGTTTGATCATTGCTTCAGTGATTTTTTTCACAATTGTTGAGACTTCACAGAGAAGAGGAAGGCATCAGGGTTTATAAAGCATTTTATTTGCTTCTGTTGTATTCACTGCACTTGGCCTAAAAAGGGTGGATAAGGTGGTAAAACCAAAGCATTTCTTTATACATGCTAGAGACATGACATCTCAGGTAACTTCCAAGAACCCAAAATAGGTCAAGACTTTACAAATCTGAGTGTAGATGTAAATATAACCCTGAATACATTATAAATCTCTCTGGAAGGTTCAGTTTTGTGCAATTTTTCAGGCTCAAAGCCAAACAGAAATACAAACCCAAAGCAAAAATAACAACGCTAGGAAAAACTTGTCATATTTGACATATTGTAGATTTTTCACAAGCACCTTGGTAACTCCATGCTTCCCATTCCCAACAAATCTCTCAGTATATTCGTATTGCTCCACTACTCCACTGCCACAGAATATATCATCTCTTTGGACCCATCTCCAGTCTCACAGTAGGCAGATGAAAAAGTTCAAGTTGAACACAGCGAAAGACCACTTGACTGAAGATAAGCATTTCAGATGACAAAAATCACTTCAGCCCTGGAATGTAGTCAAAGGAACACTTTCTGTTTCTGAACTAAAAGAGGAAATTAAATGCTATTATTTGCTGTAAACACCATGAAATATATATATGACAAGGCACAGCACATTAACAGATCATTAAACACATAAACATACACAACCTCCCATCCAACTTCAGGCTATGTGAATTTTCCCTTCACATTAGAGCACTTGGAACTGGATCATAAGAAGAAAAGGAAAAGCACCTCAGAGCCTTTTGAAGAACTGTAGTTTCCTACCAAACCGTAAGAAATACATATCCAAGAGCTCTTAAATTCTATTTACTTTACACAGCACTTTGAGATGTTATTTATGATTTCTATAATGAGTACAATAAATATCTGTTCCTCCAAAGGTTTGAAATGCAGCCTGATAAACTCGAAAACGAAGTTGGAAAGTATAAACACAAGATTCTTCAAAAGATAAGGTAACCAATACAGAAAACAGGCACCACAAAGCCATAGTACTAACAATAAATTTGAAGTTATTTTTCTACAGATAGCTGAAGAGTAAGAAAAGCGTGTTTTCAAATGATCAACGATGTGTTTATCTGCTAGTCTATCACCACAACACTTTATTAATTCTCCTAAAGAACATCTAGAAAAGAATATATGAAATAGCAAGAATGGCTATTTTTGCTACTGAAGATAATGCACACACTGAGAACAGAAAATTAACAAAAAGGAAGAAAAATTCTACAAGTGTCAAAATGACCAGGTTAGCAACACTTAACTAAAGCCATCTTGGCTTTTCATGGACATCAATTAGACCACACAACCATCTACTGGAAGACTAGCATGAGGCTTTTCTTTATATGAAAGCATAAAACCCAAAACATATCTTACCCTAAACACATATAAACTAGAATTCAAGATGCAATGTAGATACCTTGAGGAAGGAAAATGGTATCTTAATGAATTACAGAATCATACAAATGGTATACTCAGCTGTACTACCAGTGATTTAACATATGTTTCATAGATGGTTCTTGACAAGATACGAGGTTCCAAGAAGCTGCAGGTATGCTCTACTTATCTAAGTCATCACTTACTGCTGTTAGACATAATTTTAAAGGTTTATATAAAACTATTTAACTTCATAATCTATCAAGGAGCAAAGCTGATCTAATTTGTGTGCACAGCACCACTGACTGTGGACATTTAATGAACAGCGCACTTGACAGCTTTAATAAAACACAGCATTTGCCAGCAGAGATAATTAGAATTGAAGCAGCAAAATTCTAGTGTTTGGCAACACAGATGAAACAACTTCATTAAAATGTACAGCCTCAGCGAATGAAAGGCAGGAAAGCACTGGACCCTGAAGAATCAGCCTTCTCAAAACTAATTGCTTCAGTGCTTAAAAAGGACAGCTATGAAATACCAAGGGCATAACAAGGAAATACTAGTATTAAAAAAAGAGAAACCACGGAAGATAAATCAGGGCTTTGCAAATAGGACTGAACTGTATTTAGGCCATTAAACTTTACATTCTAATTTTGAAGGGTTGTACTTTCACAAAAGAAATCAGTTGAAGTGTTTATTTAAAGCCTGTTAGGTAAAAGGGTGTGAATTAGCAAAGAGGGAGCAGAAATCTTGGCAAGATACTACGGCTAAAGCTGCCTTTCTCTTCCTTTAAGTGGATTAGAACTTAGAACAGCACAAGGTAAACTACAGTATTTTAATTACATTTTAGATAACAAAGGAGATAGAATTTGTGATAAGAGGTTTTCAATTTGGAAGACTTCACACACATGCCTCCTACTCCTGTACCTAAGAATCTAGAAGAGAAAGCACTGAATGCTCCATTTACAGGTATGTTGTGATTAAATCCAAGGACCACTATATAATATCCCACAGCACTGCTCATGCAGTGTGATTAAACCTCAGCTATGAAGTGCCCCTCTTTCTCAAGCTTACATATGAGCTGTGAATGCAAGTTAGGTAAATAAGGGGACACAGCAAGACTGGCTTGATTTTCCATACACTAAATCCATTGAAAGGAATTATAGGAACAAATCATATTCAAATTAGGGTTATATAAGATGCCATTTTTTGGTGATGATTCTTTGTTACAGCATAGTTGAGATGAAATAAACTAAAACATTGATGCTTTGCAACAACATAGTTTAATACTGCATTCAACCTAGCTTATTTGGATTTGCTCCATTAGTTTATGAAACAGAGGATCAGAAACTTTTCTAGTTGGCTGATTTACTCTTTAACATTTTGTGGCTTTTGATGCGTAAGACCAGTTATGCACAAACTGAAAGCATATAAATATGGATCTCTAACATTAAGGTAATATCATTTTCCTCACTAATGATCTAAGTCAGAAGTAAGCACAGCCATGCCTCTTGCTTCTCTGCTTTTCCAAAATCAGCCTTTTTCAAAAGCAGCTCTATCAGAGCTAATATTTCTAAATATTTCCCTCTGGGTATGGTCACACAAGAAGGAGCAACTACTAATCTGACAACCAGTTTCCAGAGTGATTGTGCTTTTCAGATGTATCACAACAGCGATTTATTGAGTCCACATGTGAACATTGTAAGCCCTGCGACTTCCACAGAAATTCCTGTTGGTACACTGAAGAATAAAGAGAACCTGCATTCTTAGTCACCAAGTGCTTAGGCAAAGTCAGCTGAGGATAGGGAAACAGGAGTGATTTTGAGTGACTAGGATGTCAAATATCAACCAACAGAAAGCAGTAGAGTTAGTCTCAGTTTTTGTTCTAACACCCACTCCAGCACGCCATGCAAAATTTCACAAGATACTTTTGGAGCTGAGCACCTACTTAAGAGAATAGTATCAATTTACAAGTGTTTTCTCTTGCCATACCTAATTTCATACTTTCAGAAACCTAGCAATCTCATTTTTCATTCTGCAACTGATTTCTCATGTCTTTTTCATGTCCCAAAATTCCTTGCTATCTTGGAGACAAGCATACAATTTTATGTGTGTTAATGGTCAGAATCTCCCCAGGCATCAGGAGGAAAGGTGGCATTTACAACAACCAGAGTTCTAAAGAATGAAAACATGACATTTTTCACTTTTAGACAACCAGCTTCTGTCAAGATGATACAAGTACTTATTTTGCACAAGAAACATTAACAACTGAAAATGTAAATAAAGCCAGTGTCCTCTCTCTCGTAATTTTATTTCCAAATTCTGTGGGAATACAACTTCAAAGAATGGCCATGTAAACAAGCGTAGTATTTTTAACACCACCTGTTAATACTTTTCCATCTTCAAGAGGACCACTGCATGTTTCAGGCTTGTGGAAGTTGGAAAAAAAGCATGCTAAGCCAAACAGGAAAGTTTGAGCAGCTCGTTAAGGATTATAGAACTGTCCTATGTCAGCAAGGATGAGATTTACAAACTGTATGAAGAAAAGAATACTCCAATCTCTTCAGAAATAGAGGATGACAATCTTCAAGGTTATTAAAAGGGAGACCATATGAAGGTTTATCATCAATACCACTTTATACACTACAAAAAGAGAAAGATTCAAAGATATTGATATATCTTTAAAATGAACATGTAGATTTTAAGGTCCTAAATCGTGAGTAAGAATTCCTTTTTGTCTTTCCTTTTGCTTTCTATTTCTCTGACCAAGAAACTATTAGTAGCTATTAGCAAGGAAGTTTCTGTAAGACAATTTTCAGTGACTCAAACAGTCATCCTGGGGCAAAAACAAAACCAAACCATCAACAGGATACCCATGGTTCAATTCAGTGAAATTCATGGATGAATTCTGACCTACTTTTTTGCAGCATAAAGCAAAAAACAGTAATGAGCAATCTTACTTTCACTGTTACAGAGAAATTGCAAAGCAATTCAGTAGCAGATTCCTAAATACAATAACAACTCTTCTTCCTACAAAACTGCACCTAAATTTCTGGCAGCAACGAAACCTCAACACCTCTTTTGCACCTAAAACCCTTAGGGAAAGAACACACTCATAGAAAATGTTCTTTACGGTCAACAGAGGGAGCCTGAGAAGGCTCCTCTCACAAGCAGATTGAGACTTCTTCATAGGGAGGACATTCATATACCCTTTTTCATATAAAAACAATTTTTCCATTACCTAGAAAGAAACATCCAAGCCAGCAGCTTCACGAGGATGAAAACTCTTCATCAGGAATAATATTCAAATTGCCTTAAAGAAAAATTTGCACACAACTGAAGTGCCAGTGTGAAAAAGCATCTACACGGACACCTCACTCTGGAGAATTCAACCTCTTGATAATCAACGAAGATCATATTTAGAATCATAAATCTGGATATGCTTTGGAGAGTCTCAAATAGAAGCGAAGCATTAGAACTGCAAAGGCATTTTGGAGCTGCAATCCACCATTACACCAGAAATTACCCTACCAAAATACTCACTTATCAGACTTGCATTTTCAGCATTAATTAAAAGCTGCTTCTGAAAGAGCTCAGAATGCCATATTTTTTTCTCCACGGATTTTGCTTTGATGCAAAGGACACTTTGCCACCACAACGAAAGAAGTCTCCCACACTCTGTGTTCCTCAGTCCATCGCCAGCTGTTAAGGACTGGCTCTCTGTCTCTTCTGCCCCAGAAGCTGCTCCCATCAGTATAACTAATTGCTAAAACAGCATTTAGAAGCAAAAATCTGATACTCAGTTTATGCTCCCTACTGAGCTGTGCAAGATCGAGGCTGAAATGCCTTTCCTGGCATTATCCATAACTGAAAAAAAACACCCAACAACTGAGGAAGAGCTAGACTTTTATGAGGAAGTAAAAGGGATAGAAAAAAATATCCATTGTCCCTCTTAATGTCAAATTGAATGTTCTATTCTTCGTACTCACAGACTTTCTTAAAAGTCAATGGTGTTGGCAAAAAAGGTGTTGAATGAGAAGCCATGGGCTGACAAAAAAGTGCAGGGAAATTAAATGTCTGTCCCAATGAGGAAAGAATGCTTTTCCCTACCACAGTGTTGTTGAGTTGAGGACAGATGTATTCAAGCTGTCAAAAATGGCAGGAAAAATACATTTACATAATTATTATTTTTTTATTTCACTCCTTGCTTTATCATTTCTGCCCTCAAAATATTATTTAGTTTGAAATACATTGGGATTTTTCCACACATGCACATTTACTCATCTGTAAATGCAACAGAGAATGTTCACAATTAGTTTATTCAATTGAAAACAATGAAGAGCTGGTAAATCAAAAGGAAACATCTGCTGAACATTCTGTTACTTAGAATCATGGTATAATCTCATTACATTTGGCACCTTCAAAATACATTATTCCTTAATTTCTGTTATTAGTTAATTTAGTGATTATTAAAGTAGCCAATTACTAGTCTGAAAGACAATAGGAAATCCTCACTTTATATCTTCTTTTTTAAAGTTCATCTCATTGCTGGACACCTGGAAAGTTCACAGAGATTCTGCATGTTCCCCAAAGAGACATCCATTTAGAAAACAAAAAGACCCAACAGTCAGACTCTGCTGGCTATCAACACTTCATTCAGCTCGAAGTACATGTCCCACTGTTTGTGGATGTGCCATCAAACTCATCTTCCAGCCCTTCCCCACTCAAGGGACTCCTACAGCAGCGAGCTGCATCTTCTCCCACATGATATCAAGGCACAAAACCACAAAGCAGGAAACAGGGGAGCACCAACAATATTCCTCAATGGACACACTGGCAGAAGTGCTGAAGAGTGACACAACCAGCATTATTATCCCATGAGAGAGAGGTCATTTCTTCCTTCTTTCTATCCTGGACTTAGACAGACAAGCAGTTATGTTCTAAGAAAACTATACTCCTACTGAAACACCAGGTAGGCAAGGCAAGAGAAATTATGAACATATTGCTGCAAGGGAAAACTCTACCTTGCAAAACACTGTGTTCATTAAATGTAAATTAAAATTTGTTAAATAACACTACTCATCATCATAGTGCTATTTAGTGGTGTTATACTCAATAAATATCATCTCTCAACCTGTAAGGCAATTTGCTTAGGGGTGAAATTCATGTGTACTCCTAAAGAAATATCAGAGAGAGACTGTATTTGGCATGGCTTTTCTGTGCTTAATATTCATGGTCAAGAGAAGACAATCCATGATTGAGTCAACACAAATCAGAACTTCCAAATCAGCAGCCTCCTTCCTTCCGACACTGCAGAAAGGGACAGAATTGGGAACCTCCTCCAGTTTCACACTTTTGTTTCCAGATGACTGAACACTGAAAAAAGTATAATGGATGATATACTCACATATGTGCTGGGTTTGTTGGTTTGTTTAGGTCTTTTAATCAGTTAATTAAGGACCATGAACATTTGCAAACCTTTACCATAATCACCTTATTAAACACGAAAAAATCCAGGAAACAAACAATATTTTTTGTATATTATAGCATCTTTGTGAACGATAGGAATGGTGTTTATGGGTAAACTGTCTTGGTAAAGTTTCTTCTATAAATTAGTAGGATACAATCTCTTATTTTCGAACCTATTTCAAGTTAATATTCCCTGAGAAGCAGTAGGTGTATTAAACACACACACACACACACAGGCTTTCACACTCCATGTATCACAGTGTTATCTTGGCACTTAATCAGGAACTTGAAGATGAATGTGCTTTCTTCTTATGCCAAGCTGTGCATATGAAGTCCAAGAATAATAGCAGCTACAGTGAAATCAATGGTCTGAACAGAAGTGAACTGTGATACTGGGGCAAAACCTCAAAATTTGGAAGCAAGGTTAGAATTCAGAGTGGTCCTAACTCCGTGTGTGCCAGTGACTAAAACTCTCCTGAGTACAAGTGGATTGGATACACATATTTAAGATAAGAAAGACTTTAAGCATTTGCTTCCTCTCTTAATGCCAGTTTACAAAAATAAGTATTTGTGAAATCCAGGCCTAACAAATATAGTGTTCCTACAGCCATCAAAAAATCTCACTGCTCTCAGAGAAAGAAGTCTGTTACTAAGAGCTACATCTGGAAGGAGCAGTTTGTATTTATAGCCAGACACCTTCTCAACTGGTACAAATTAAAAAAGAGATTATAAAAGTAATTTCTTATTCTATGTAAATACTGGAAACATTTTCTCTTGTAGACACAACAGAAAGGAAGTTTACTGTTATTCAAAACTCTCCCACAGAGATACAAATCACATATCAGCCTAACTTGGCATTCAACAAACAAGATACCAACCCCATTCTGTAATCAAATTCTGTGCAAGGTTAACATGATTTTGCTTTATGACTGTTTGCTACAAGAAACAGCATGTAGTCAAGATGAGAAATAAAAAAGAAAAAATAAATAAATCCACAGACTAAAAAGACAGAACTTCAAGGTTAAATGACTATAACTTCCCCTTGCTCACATTCTTCCAGAATGCTGCTGCAGTTTCCAGGCTCTACAGAGCTGGCTTTTAAAGCAGTTCTGTCTGTGGTGGCAGAACTGAAGACAGAATAGACATCTTGGCTATGTTGTTCTGAGACAGAAATAGTATATTTTCACTTCATCATGATTTTTATGCTTTTGTTTTCTTCCTGCTTTGCATTTAATATTTACTCTGTCTGTACAGGTGACCCCAGGAAAAGTGAAAACAAAGGTCACTTTAGTAGGTCATATTTCAAGTATGTACATCAGAACCACGCTTATGAAGAGACAGCCCTGTTTTGGCACTAGAAAATACTGACAGCACAAATGCAACATCAGTCACAGGAATCACATCTTCCAGCCACTGGAATTTACTGATATTGGAAGACAACTGTCTCCTTAGCCAGCAACAGCCTGCCAGTGATGCTGGACCACAAAACAGCATCTGAACCAGAACTGAGAAGGAAGTGAAATGGATAAAAAAATTACAGCTAATAAGAATGGCAATAATAGCAATTATTATTACTCAAAATAGACTTGCAATATGAGGCTTATAAGAAAGAAATGTTTATTATAATGTTTATAATATTTAATAATAAATAATTTTAATAATATGGTTTGCAATAAATTAATTTGATAATAAATTTGTATGTGTTAATAGATTACTACTCTTGTTAATTTAAGATGGCACCTAACTAAAAGAGAGCAGACTTAGATTGCATATAAGGAAGAAATTATTTGCAATGAGGATGGTGAGACACTGGCACAGGTGTCTCAGGACAGCTGTGGATGTCCCATCCCTCTAAGTGTTCCAGGCCAGGCTGGACAGGGCTTTGAGCAAACTGGTCCAGTGAAAGATGTCCCTGCCCAAGGCAGGGAAGGTGGAACTGGATCATCTTTAAGGATTCCTTTCAACTCAAACCATTCTATGATCTAGTCACTTAAGTGACAAGATTGATGTTATCACATAGCAGCTGCTATTAAATAAAAGCCACAGACATAAAGCATGAACAGTTCTCATCACTCAGAATATCAAACTTGGAAGCAAAGACAGAAAACAGAAATTGCCTCACATAACACATGAAAACACATAGAGCAAAATGAATTTTGGAATAGCCTGAGTCTTGCTCCCACGGGGGCAAATTCAGTAGTGCCAGGCAGGAGACAGCTGGAAAAGCTCCCAGTAAAGATGGGCAGGGGCAGAGTACAGGGGCAGCCGGCAGCTCACTGATTCCCCCTGAGGTATCCCTGCATTGCCCAGCACAAGCCAAGCACCATACCCAAAAACTTACTGTCCCCTGTTCTGAAGTCAACTACTATGTCATAAAGAAGAGCAAAGGCATGACTCAAAACGGAAAATGTACAAGAATACAAGGAAAGAAAACCAACTCTGCTGCTCTTAAAACAGCATCAGATGCTATGACTTGAAAGAAAATATACCTCTTGTTTCTACATGTGATCTCACTCATAATTTATTCCATTTTCATAGGGGATTAACAGGTGGATCAAAGGCAATCAAAAAAGGCTCAGATCAGCAAAACTAGAGTCTCCTCCAAGCAAGTACTACTTCTTTCACAAAGACAGAGGAAGTGATACTGCATTTTGTTATTACTATTAGTAAGGATACGTTGAACAGCATTTTTCTTTTTGCACATATTTTCAAAGTAATCTTCAAATAATTTATTACAATTTTCTTCATAGTCTTGGCCTGTTTCTTCTCCCAAGTCATTTCTATTTAGATACCTACATATTGATTCAAGAAATTAACTTTAAGAACACAGGTTTGAAAATTGCTATAGGTTACAAAAATAAGTTCCATTTAATGATATAGATTCCAGTCATTAATATGAAGGTTTTTCCAAGCACAGGTTCAATTCAACTCTTTCGTCTCTTCACCACTGTTAAGGCAATTATTGCCTGGAAACATGGGAGATTCCACTGCCTCCACAGTGTAACACAGTGCCTGCAACTCCCTAAGAAGTGATATTTTTTTTACCCCTCATACAACTCATTTCAGCAGTAAACAGATACTAAATGATTATATGAGAACTTATGTCAATGGCTTCAAAAGGAGGACAGGATACATTAAATATATATATATACACACACACATGAATATACATACACATCTTCTCGTAAATTATTTTAACTATGACCTACAAAATTCAAATGAAACGATTTTTCAGTGTTGCTGGAATAAATGACTCGGGACTCTATGGTGTTTCAAAACAAAGCCAGACTTTCCATTTCCTCACACGGTTAAGGCTTCAAGAACACATTCCCAGGGCACACTGACACCCTGCCGAGGCTCTCACACCACCTGCATCCCACAGTGGTTCACTGGCTCTCAAGAAGCACTGAGGACTTAAACTGTTTCACCTCACAGTTTAAGCGAAGGTCCAGGTCATCAGAAGGCTTAGTGAGAAAGAAAATTTAATATATGCAAACGAAAGCAACTTCAGTAGGAAATGGTGAGACATGTTAGTAAAACATCTTGCTTAGTAGCCAAAACACTTATTTTGAGCTTCAGAAGTCCATTGTAAGCCATCTCCGCTTGATTCTGAACTTGGGATCTGCGCTTGGGTCCTTCCCCTAAGGCATTCTGTTACTACACCACTGGCTGCCCTGAGCTCTGTCCTCCTCCTCCTCTGCCTCCTGCGCAACTCGGGGCAGGAGAATCACCCGGAACAAAAGAAGCCTTTCTCAGGGAAACCCACACTGAAATAACATCATGACATTCTGAAATAACCCCCACATCTCCTGCCCCAAATACCACACTGGAGTCTTGAAAACCACA
Organism: Formicarius rufipectus; assembly: GCA_013399695.1. Lineage (NCBI taxonomy): Eukaryota > Metazoa > Chordata > Aves > Passeriformes > Formicariidae > Formicarius > Formicarius rufipectus. The sequence continues at coordinate 905,404 of VXAU01000979.1, read as the reverse complement.
GAGGAATGAGCAGTTCCTATCAGCAAGGTTCTGCTGCTCTGTCTCAGTTGTCTACTGACAAAGAGCAGTTTTATTCTCATACGAACTCGCAGCCTGAAAAGGAGCTGGATATTTTTAGATCAAAGTAGAATTTTGATGCTGAGAAAGAGGCACACAATACCATCAAAAACTAAATGTATTGATACTAGAGTCCAGAGAGAAATTTTAACCCTTGTGTCATTGAACTGTCAAAGAATAAAGAAAATAATAAAAAATAAACTAACTAAAAAAACCCAAACAAACAAAATCAAAACAAACTCAAAGAAACAAACAAAAAGCCTGAACAATTGCAACACCGGACTAATACAGCATAGAAAGGTATTTCACATGAAGTGATTAACTTTGTTAGAACACAGAATCCTAGTAATAACTCAATTAACAACTTTTAATTGCTCGTAATAATCCATTTCACAATCATTAGGTAACTACATTAGTCTTTTACTTCATTTCATTCAACCTATCCTCCCTGAACAGTTACTCATACTGAAAAATGTGTACAATAGATGTGAGAGGGAATAAAAGGATCAAAGAGGAAACCCGCTAAAATATATCTGAAAAGCTGGTAACAGAAATTTTACAAAAGGCAGGGAGAGGAGACTAAGCTATCATTAGCCATTTTCATATCCTAATGGAACCTGCAAGTCTCAGTCTGTTACTAAGAGTGGTCCATGGCAAAGAGCCCAAATGAGGTCTGAGAAAGGATAATGTACCTTTAATGATTGAAATAGCAAGAAAATTAAATCTAATCATGTTTCATTAAGCATACTTTAGCTCCCATTTTTACTAAATTATTCTATTATGATTTCCCAACTGTCTGTTGAAATAACCTTTTACAGCAATCTAATTCACCATCATAAACAAGTCTCATTTCTCACAATGAAGTCCCCTGAGATTAGTGAGAGGAGATGGAAAATCTGAACCTTGCCAATCCTGCAGCCACTAAGGTAACCACTCAGGGAGACAAAGATTTTTGTTTTCCTATTTGTGGCTGAGATCGTTAAGATATAATTAGAAACATATTCATGAGTATTAGAGTGTCTGTTATGGAGATACCATTCGCCCAGCAAGCATCTTCTATAGCAGTCTTTAATAAGCAGGGGAGCAGGCATAATCCCCACTTCACTCTCTGGAGAGTTCTGCATTAAATGGACTGCATTAGACATCCCTCTCACTCCCCCCTTTTTAATGGAATCTTATTCAGGCATCCAGTATTTTCCTCAGACTCCATTGTTACCATCAAAACTGCTATCCTGTTTCCTTCCAGCAATATGTGCCTGCAGTGCCATCCAGATGTGAGCCCTAAAGATAGCTACGTGCAGGGAATTGAAATCCTGCTCCAGAACTCTACACAGGGCAAACAAATGTGCAACTTCAGGATATACAATAACAAATGAATTGGACTCTGGAATAATTCTTGGCTCTCTATAGTAATGAAAGGAGCCATCAATCCTTGCATGAATCCTTTGTGCTTCAGTCAAGTGAAAAAAGGCATGTACCAAGGAGAAAAGACACTACTCAAATATGTAACTGAAAGAAAGCTGGTTTTTCTTTATAAAGACCCAAATTATTGCTAAACTCCATAGCAAATCACATGACAGAGGCAGAAAATTAAAAACAATGTCACTCACCAAACAGTGCTTAAGTATCTGCCCCATGGACCAATTTATGGTCATCAGTTGAACTGCACTGTGAAAACTGTCACTCAGTGTACTGAGTATCATGATGTTTGAACAGGTTATTATTCTGTTTGGTGGGCAGGAGTTTGAAAGGAACCCCAGTACATGAAAAAGAAAGAAAAAGAGCTCTAGGGCACAATTCTACTTCCTGTACCCACAGTAAGGAACTATTCAGTCAAAACAAGCAAGGGGCAGAAACTTAACCTTGTAATACAAACAGGGGACTCAAAAGACAAACCTAAGAGGAAAAAGGAAAAAAACCCAAAAAACCCAACATTTCAGCTGAGCCTTTGAGATGATGCTACTCTTATAAATGCAATTAGAAGGTTACAGTGGGCAAACTAAGACTAGATCATGGTAGGCTTAATCTGTTTGCATAAGACTATGAATCTTCCTTAGCAAAGCAATGACTTTTAAGTCTTTAAAAATGTTTTATAAAACAAAATATATTTAGAAACTAAGCATATAAGACAGTAAGTAAATTACTACAGTTAAAAACAAAGTCAAAAGTAGTATATTAAGATTTAAATTGTTTTGTTTTTTTGGAAAACTGACATGATAAAATCTAATTATCACCCTGCAATATGAACTCTTCAGAAAGACATTAACATAAGGAATGCATAAAGAATACATGACCGAATTCAAACCAGACAAATTTCTGGATAAATGATCTGAGTTCAGATGCACAATGTGGAACCCTCTGCCAGCCAGAAACTATTCAGAAATTTTCAATATTCTTTTACAAACTCTATTGTGAAGCATACAATAGCCCAGTACCTTAGTCATCAGAATGCAGCTAGTCAATAAAGGTACAGTCAGCAACTGCTGCATTCCTACACCAATATTTATTTAGATGAGATTAAGAGATATATCTCAGCTGTTTGACAGAACAGTAATACTGCCACAGTAAAATTCTGGTCACAAGATCAGCGAATCTTATTCTGAAAAGCATGCATCCCAGATTTACTTCAGTATCTGTTTTCCCTTAAATGCTTTCTCTTTGTCTTGACATTTACATTTGCAGGAACAGTAAATTGCTAATTTGCTCTTAATCAGCCTGACAAACACAAAGTTTGGAAGCAATGTGATTTTGCTTTAAGATTGCTTCTACAGTAAAAATAAATAAATCTTCAAATGCAGACATTAATCACCTTGGGTAAACATGGGCGATGGTTCCTTTCTGTATGACCCATTTAAAATTTTTCATAAAGTTCACACAAACTACGACAAGGACATAATTTCTCCCTATAACTTGATAGCTAAAGGTCATAAGGGACATAACCTGGTCATGGACTTTGTCTTTCTGCAGCTCCTGCTGTTCCACACGTCTGCAGGACAGGGCTACAGCCCCTCCTCTGCCCCAGGTCTCCACGAGCTGTGACTCAGCGACTGCCAGAGCTGGGGTGGGAATGTGGGAATTTGGGAATGCTGCAGGGCTGAGCTCCTGCCAGCCCCGTGCAGTGCAGAGGTGACAAACAAGGGCAGCCCTGTCAGCTTCCCAAAGCTGCTGCTCTCCCTGCTCCCAGTCAGCTGACATAACTCCTGTCACAGGAACATTCTTCACATGAAGAACACTTACAATGTTACAAAGACTTGAGATGGCTAACATAAATAATGTCACACATATACACACGTGTATGCATATTATATATACACACACACACACATATAAATATTACAAATTTGCAATCTATGGGAAAAGAACTAAATGAAATGTGTCCAAGGTGTGGGCATTGCAAGATTGTGAGAACGGGAAAAAAAAGCTTAAAGGATGGGGAGATTTACCGTTCACTGACAAAAGCGGGGGAGACCGGACAACGACAACAAACAAACAAAAAACACAAACAAAAAAAACCACAAAACCAAAAAAAAAAACCCCAAGAACTTAACTTTAACTTGTTTGATTCTATTCACAGCAGAACCAGTTACCAATCCAGAAGATTAACTACTTTTGTTACATTTTTAAAATTCAAATGTAGGAGAAAGGCAGCAAATGCTATGGAGCTTTTAGAGGAAAGGTGTGAGACAGAAGTAATGTGGTTTCTGAAGATGGTGATGCCAGTTAAATCTCTAATTAAAAAGGAGGATGATTATCTCTTTACCCATTCCCAATCATCTCCCAAATATTTTTTTCTCTAGTAAGTGGGAAAATTGTCTAATTATAATGACTGAGTTAAAAGAGCTTTGATGTAATACAAATACGGCAGAAATGTGCTACATGAAACATTGAGAACTATGAAAGCTGTCCATTAACAGAGAGTCTGGGTAAATACTATTTCTTAAAGAAATTCATGTCTAAATTTCTTTCTGAATTCCCCAAATTATTGTTCATATTTTAAAACACCAACCTCTTTACAACCAACAAAATAAACAGCACAGACTGGAAATTAACCTCATAACTCAGAGCGAAGTATTTTTAACTTGCTAATTTCTCTAAGAAAGAACTTGCTTCATAAAACAAGTCAATCTGCTTAAGTCAAAAAATTAAACTGGTTTCTCATACAAAAATGGGAGTGGTAAGACAAATTTCTATAGAAAGGTCCCCATGCATGCATTTTCAGTATATAAAGCAGAATCTGACTCAGCTCTAACAGAAACTCTACCTATCCAAACAACCCATCTAAACCCGTCAGCAACTGAAGAAGTCCAACAAGTACAAGACAGGTACACAAAACACTCTCCCTCAGCCTCTAGGAATTCACAGCCCAAGGACTTTAAGCCAGAAGCAGACTTTTTTTTTTTTTTAACATAATAGCTCTCAATGGATTTTTCTTCCTCCCCATTAATTTGCCCAGTCTATTTTTTAATTCAAGTATGGAACAGGGCTGAGAGCTGAACATAACCCTACAGGAAACAGTATCACCTTTTGTCAGTTTTTAAGATCCCAACTTCAAGTTTTCTTTAGTTCTTATAACACAGATCTTGTGTTAGTAGACACAGTGAACAGCAATACGGTTCCCTATTCACCTGATTGCGTACTATGTATGTGTAAAGGTGACAGTTTCCCCTCAACCATCATGTGACAGATTAAAGCTTCCAGAAGAGTAATATCTTTCACAGGAGACATTCCAGATCTTTGACCATCTGTGTCTCTTCTTTGTTACTTTTTGCAGTTCTTCTGTGAACTTTTTGAGATGAGGGACCCAAAATCCACACATGGAGCAATATGCACAATGTTTTTCTGCCTATCACTGCAATACTTCCTCTTAAAATGCATGACATCTCAGTGTGCTCTCCTGAGCAGGACAAAGGATTAAAGAGATGTTTTTATTAAGCTGTGTTTTTATCTAACCAGGGTATCTCATTGCTGAGTGATAATGGCAACACATCTTGCATCACTGCATATGTGGAGCTGGCACCCTTGACACAGTGTACATTACTTCAGAGCACATACAGGTTTCAGAGCTGCTTTGAAAAGGAGTGCAAATTAAACTGAAAGTGAGTAGTATTAGGTGTCAAAAAAACTTGAGAGGCTTTTAATTACATGAATAATCATAAGATCCTGAAGGTTATGCACAGAATTTCTATCAAGAATGCTCACATAAAGTGGGATGAAAGAACATGTGAATGCTGAACAGTTTTCGGACTACAAAAAAAAACACCAAAACAATCTAAGTCAAAACTGTTGAAGAGAGGGAAAACCTTGATTCACAAACTCTGCACTCTGAACTTTGTATGATCATAAAAGACTTTGCATGTGCAGAACAACAGAGAGAGAACACAAGCACCCATCGTGTGCCCATGCAAGCCCTAGAGCTATCTTGAGGTGCTCCCTCACTCCTGCTCCTGGGGACATCCATCATTAGGGAACATAAGCTAATACCCTTCTGCCATAAGTTCCCAAGACTGACAGACTGATCTGACAACTAAAATGAAATTCCTGATACAATGTCCAGTGATCATGGAAAAGGGTCATAAATGCCTTATTCAGACTCAACTGGGGGGAACAACAACAGAATCAATCCTGAAGGAACAGGCTAGACAGAATGCCACACTATAAAATCAAGTACTGGAGAATTTTAATAGAAGCAATCCATCAATCTAAAATGTTAATTTAAAGAAATATGATTACCTTGTAACGGCAAAAGTTCATGTCTTTTCTGCATTTTTAAAAGTGTGGGTTTGTTTTGGTTTTTTGTTTTTTGGTGGTTTTTTTTTGTTTGCTTTGTTTTTTGTGTTTTTTTTTACATAGGGTTCTTCACCTATAAAAGTCTTTGTGGTATGTATTTCAAATATTCTACAAATCTTAACTGTTTCAAAGGTCGCAAAGTTAAAAAGGAGTGACTTGATTAATATTTAAGTACATTTGTTTTCCCACTTCATTTTAGAGGAAACTCTTCCAGTCTTCAATGAAATAAAATCCAACAGCATCAACTTTATCCGTCATCTCCAAAGCTGAAGTTAGCATGTTCCCTTAAAGGTCAGAGCTGCACTGCTTTCCAGTAAAAATAAAATCACTAGGGAAAATTCACCACAACAATATCTAACTGAATCAACCACAAAATTCAAAGAACCCCAACCTGTCCAGGACATTGCAAAAACAACAAGACTCATAATTAAGGTACCTTGCATAATGTTTAAATGCATTGAGAGACAAAACAAGTTGGCAGAAACACTCAGTGACTTTATTCATCTATCCACTTGAGCGTGGCCTGCAGTCAGCCTTGGGTTTGGTTCATAAAACACCACCCCATGGCAGTGTAAAATGTCGATGGCTCAGATAAGGAAGAAAGGGGAGTGGAGCCAAGCCAGCTGAATAAGCATTGCCACTTCAGTGCATCCACACCTTGCTTGCTTAAAGGTCAGAGCAAAGAAATTGTTAGGAAAGAGATGAAGTCAGAAACACAAATTCACCTGAAACACTCCTGGCTTGGATCCTAACCTAGAGGAGTTCATGCATCTCTTGCATGGGTTGGTGGGCTTGGTGAATGGTGGTACCATGCTGGGAAATAATATGTGGGGCAATTTTTCATGTTTTTTTAGGAGGGTGGACTGGCTTGGGACAATCAAATCACGGAATAACAAAAGGTAGAAGGGACCTTTGGAGCTCTCTAGTGTAGCACCCTGCTCAAAGCAGTCGTGCCAATAGCTGACTCTGGGCTGCATCCAGATGAGTGTTAAGTCTCCAAGCATGGAGAAACTACATCTCTCATTCCAGTGTTTGACCACCCTCCTGATAGCAAAACAGTTTCTTTCTATATGAAGCTGGAATTTCCCATCTTACAACTTTCAGTCAGACTCTTGCCTTTCCATTGTGGACTGCTGAGACAAGTCAGGCTTCATCTTTTCTGTACTGCCCCATGAGGTAGCTATAGGCTGGAATAAGATTTCCCCCAAGACCTCTTTGCAGAGTTTCATATGAAACTTGTTCTCTCAGCCTTTCTGTGTCTGCTATGCACTCCAGGACCCCTGATCATCACAGAGTACATTCCATGGCCTTGCTCAAGATGTCGAATGTTCAGGGTAAGCACTACTACAGTCTTTCACAATATATTTAAAATTCTTCTTGGAATGCAGTATTTGAACAAAGCAAGTATCCCAAACAAGCTTAGCTACCAAGAAAAACTAACTTTTAAAAGTTGCTCAGAGTAACCATTTGTAACTGGAGGGTTTTAAGGGAATTGCCAACTCCCATCATTCAGTGAGGTCCAAAGGACAACAGGCAATCCTCTAAACACAGGATGATCCTAGTGGATTTGGAGGAACAGCCAAGGGCCAGCACACAGTACCAGGCAGAGGTTCTACCTTTTGCAGGTGTGGACACTTTTAAACATCTGTGGTGTTGAATCTCAAGTCAATCCCTGAAGTGATCGTTCCATATTTCACACTACAACACTGGATACATATTAGGGTTATAGTTACTGTGCTAACTGTTTTGAACAGAGCTTGAACTGCATCATCACCGTGCATCCCTGCAACACCCTCTTTGTCCCAAACAACAGGAGATGCAAAAAGAGCAGAGGTCTCAGCTGGCCTCTATGTCACTTTGAAGCAACACTGTGAAATACCCTTGGGACAGTCAGAGCAACAATGAGATGAAGACAGAGATCTGCCATGCAAGGCACAACAGCAATTGTTACTTCACAACAACTTTTTCTTTGCAATTGTGAAACCATTTTCTCTCCAAAGATGACTTGTAAGACATTATACCATAATGCACAGAATAGCCATCCACTGTGGTCTACTTTAGAAATGTTCATCAAAAACCTCCACCTTCATAAAACCAGTATGCTTGGCTGCTTAGTGAAGACCAATAATATGTAACACTAAGAGTGAGATCAAAGAGATGGAGAACAGTCACAGCATCACAAAAACTTGGAAATGTGTTCTGGTATCAGCAGTAACTATGGCCACTATTTCTGCAAAAGCACACAACTATGCACTCCACTACTTATTTGTGATTTTCTTATCCAGTATGTTATACCTAGCTTTAAAACTTTATGACAATCTTTTAGACTTGTGTTTATTATCTGTATAATTTTCTACTTCTGGGATAGGATAAAAAAAACAAAACAAAACAAAACAAACAAACTACCAAGGAACCCATGAAAATATTGTTTATACATGAGGTTTCTTATGTCCCTTAGCAGTGAATAGAAAATTAAAAAAAAAAAAAAGTTATGTAGTATGCACACTAAAATATTAGTGTCTAGAAATAGGAAGCAACTCCTTTAACATGCAAATAGCTGAATTTCCTTTCTATAAAAGAATATAATAATGCCATAAATGCTGTGGACTCCATTTTTCTCTCAGAAGTGGAGCTCCAGGTGATTTTGTAAATGATTTTATTCTCACCCTTAACAGGAGCACTGGTTCAAAATATTGATTCAAATAAGAGAGAATGATAGAAGGATATGCTTTAGTAATATTTTTTCTTTTTTAAACTCATTTTATTACGCAGAATATTAATTTATAATATTAAAATTATTTAAAGGATGGCTCTATTTCCTCACACACATTTTCTTTTTCTACTAGCAATCCTACTGGGGATAGATCTACAGATATTCAGTCATAAAATAAGCTGCCCACATATATTTAAAATTTATACAGCCCTTCTCATAACAAAATCTGCATATCTTCCAAATCCTAAGGAATTTATCATCCCTACATTCCTGTGATGTTCCCATCATTTCTGTCACTCCTCTTCCAGGCCTTTTCATAAGATTTCTTCAAACTGCATTGGTCTTCTTCAAGCATGGGAGGACATCCAGGCATTAAGAATGACACATTCACTTTGACCTTGCTAGAGCACCTAAGGCAGGATGGCTGCAGCAATTAACTGTCCAAGTATTTATTAAGCTCTGCACTTTCTAAGCCCTCTGCTGGTGGTCCCACATTAGAAATGTTAGTGAATGTACTGCCTCAGAGTTAGGTGGAGACAGCTTTGGGAATTGCTGCCACAGACTGAAGCACAGAGAAGCCTTAAGCCCTGTGATTATAACAAACATGTTGAAAGCCTAGCATATATTACAAAGATATTGGAAAAGTCAAATCTTTCTCCTGCTGTTTGTAGCAAAATGCCTGTGCAAAAGGAAACTGCTGTTGACCATTTCACTGGGGAACAAAAGACTGGAGAGCAGCACTGTGAAAAGGGACCTGGAGGTCCTGGTGGATGGTAAGTTGGATATGAGTCAGCAGTGCCCTGGCAGCCAGGAGGGACAACGCTGTCCTGGGGGCATCAGGCAAAGCATCCCCAGCAGAAGGAGGGAAGGGATTGTCCTGCTCTACTCTGCACTGGGGCAGCCTCACCATGAGCACTGTGTGCAGTTTTGGGTGCCTTGATATAAGGAGGACATCAAACTGTTAGAGTGTGTCCAAAGAAGGGTGAGCCAGATGGTGAAAGCTCTCAAGGGCAAGACCTACAAGGAGCAGCTGAGCTCACTGGGTTTGTTCAGCTTGGAGGACAGAAGGCTGAGGGAAGACCTCATCACAGCCTACAACTTCCTCAAATGAGGCAGCAGAGGAGAGACGTTGATCTCCTCTCTCTGGTGACCATCACTAAGACACAAGGGAATGGACTGAAGCTGCATCAGGGGAAGTTCAGATTGAATACTAGGAAAAGGTTCTTCACTGAGAGGGTGGCTGAGGATGGCAAGAGGCTCCCCAGAGAAGGGGTCACGGCAGCCTGTCAGGGTTCAAGGAGCACCTGGATGACACTCTTAGTCATATGATGTAGTTTTAGGTAGTCCTGCAAGAAGCAATCCTTTCCATATTTCAGATAATCTGTGGTTCTGTGATTGCTTTATCCCCATGCAAAACCACTGCACACCACCCAGCAACATCTGGGCAAACAAATCAAATACCATGGGGTCTCGCTGTTAATCAGAAAATACTTTTATACCAGGCATTTTGGCTTCAATAGTTTTGCTGTCCTCTGTTAAAAACATGATACTTATGCAACAATAAAACACTACTGTTAAGTATTCATTCTGGATACAGTGTTAATAATTGCAGAGAACAGCTGACCATAACAGATTAACAACCTCATTCAGCACTAATCAAACATCTATATGTTGAAATTCTTCCTCAGAAACTCCTGACTGAAAGGTTACTTAAAAAAAACCCCAACAACAACAAAAAAAACCCAAACAAAAAACCAAAAAAAACCCAAAAAAAACCCCAAACGAACAAAAAAAACCCCAAACAAAAACAAAAACAAAAACTTCTGTTTCTGAACATAAAACTTTCTTTTAGTAAGATTCTGCTTCCTGCTAAAAAATTTTCAAGAGAGTTCCACTTAGACATGTTTATTTCCAGGACTACATATTCTGATGGACAAGCTTACCTCTTTTAGGTATACGCTATTTTCATGTGAGCAATTTAAAAGAAATAAGCAGTCTCAGGAATCTCATCCTTAAATTAAAAGTGCTTAAGCAAGTTAACAGAGTAATGAAGAGAAACAACATTTCTACCAGAGGAGCCGTATTTTATCCCTTCAAAATTTCCATACTGTACCCTACTGCCTTTTACACTGTCATCTTTGGTCTTCAGAAACACTCCTATTAATTTGATTTAGCATTAAAAGAAGAATAAATGTAATACTCTCCTGAATGTTGACACAAGACTTCAGTGCATTGGTAAGAAATTTGTCAGCGTAAAAAAGATTCAAACCATTCTTATTGTTCAAGTGTTCTTCTACTCACAGCAAATTTTACAGCTGCATTACATTTATCCGCTTTAAACAGTATCTCTTAATTTTTTACCATTTCAAACAAATTCTAAGGTGGTCCACAAAAATACAGAACATTTCAAAAGAAAAAAAATTACAGCAAAACACGAAGTCTGACATGATGATGTGATTAAAGGCTACACCAGAGATTTTAATAGGATAAACACACAATTGACTAGTGAGCATTCAAAACAGTGTAGCACTGAGCTCCTAATCACAAGCATCATTAGCTTTAGTTTTAAAACTTAGCAGCAGAAAAATAGAATTTCACCAACCACATAGAATTTCTTTTCTATGCAGGAGCTTACATTCAGATAACTCTAAGGGAAGGCCAGTAATATCTATGATGTTACCCTTCTAGAAAGTAACACAGGACAGAAAATAACATTTATGTGAACTTCACTGCTTGCTACTGAGTCACGTAAAACTCTTGGCAGCAATCTAGAATAAAAATAGCTATAATTTACAAATATGGCAGCAAAACACTTTCAAATGCTTTTCCAACCTCATTCCAGAATTGTAACATAATAATCAAAAAGAGTATTTTGTATATCATGAACTGATACTGCAGACAGATGATAGGTTTGACATAGTAAAATATTAGAAATGGAATAGTAAGGAAGTAGCAGAAAAAGGCAGCAAGAAAATAACACACAGTAACTTTTCCTGCTACAATCCCTTCTTTATCAACAGCAATAATTCATATTTATACCTTATATCAACCCAACTTTTGGATTAATTTACATAATTATGGAATTTAGTTTATTGTTTTCAATCTTGTTAGCAAGGGGAGTTTGCACCTTCTAATTTTGGCCCATTATGATACCATCTTTGCTTCTGCTTTTCAATCACTTACTGTCCTGAAAACACCTAATACAACTCCCTTTTCCCACAAATACACACCTCTACACTTTTCGCTGACCACATTAGACATCATAGCAAGATCAATGTCCACTCATATCCCAGTCATACTCTGGATATTCTCTGGATACTCTCCCATATTGCTCTGGAGAACTACTCATAATCTTCAAAACTGGTAGCACTAGGATCATGATACTGATGAAATTAATTTGCATTCAGTTCTAACATAAAATTCCCCTCTGAAGTTCTGTAACCAAGAACTGTATTTGAGTCCTTCACATACTCACCAGGTACAATGTTAATGCGCAGTTCTTAAATGCAACTAAGTGCTGAGAGATAAATAAGTGCTGCGGGTTTTCAGGGGAACTGGAACTCTATTTTACTAATTAGATCTGTAACTAAAACCTAGATCAGGTGAATATAAATAATAACTATTCTCTTAGAACAGCTCTTCAGGTAGACAGTAACAGATTTTTTCACTGATCCAGTTCTTTTTGTTTGGCAACTATGACATTTGCAAAACCAGAGCCTAACAGAGTCAATATCCTCTCAGTCACATCACAGGAAATAATAAGAACTATATTTAATGATACACAGAAATTACACATTGGATATTTACTCTTGGCACAAAAGTTATGCAGTACTAGTGACGTTCCTTGAACTGGATAGTAATAGCTCTACATTCACTTACTGTCAGTATAAAATAGTGTATTGGCTCTGAAGTATAATTTGAATTTAATAGTTCAGGGTCTGGTAAAATTCTGGGTGCAGCAGCACAGAGCTCAGCATTACCATCTGTGCTGTGTCTTGAAACCTAAACAAAGACTAGTTTAAGGAAAATAATGGGAAGCAAATTATAGGCAACTCCTTTCATCCATAGAACTATGAAAACTACTTCAGAAACCTGTAATGAAGGAATTTGCTAATCTGTTCTGTTCGTGAGGAAAACAGCCTAAGGATTAATCCTTCCAGTCTGTTTAGTCCTGGCTCCTGAGCTTTTCCAATGGCCTAACATTCCTTTGTGGAACTCAGTTCTCTGGAGGGAAATCAGGAGAACAGGTTGCCACCCTCCTTGCTGCTTAGGGTGTCCTATCTCACCTCCCTTGAGCCAAACAAGACCACAGCTGACAGCCAGAGCCCTGTGAAAGCTGAAAGGCAGGATATGGCAAAAAATATAGCAATTACAGGTGTCCTCTCAGAACAAAGCATGCTGAAGGGGGAAAGTGTTTCTCTCCCTAAAAGCTACAGGTTTTTCCCCTCACAACTCTACCCAAAAGCTCAAAGACAGCCATACGGGTTCAAGAGAGTTGTGAAATCTTCAGAGAAATGCAGATAATTCTGAGCTGAACTGCTTTTTACTCCCTAAAAACCCCCAAACTCTTTCTAGAACTCATGAGGTCAAACTGCACGTGGGGAGGTCAGGAGGGAACATTTATTACTGCCTCCAACTCCTTCTACTTACATGGTATGGCATACACACATTTTAAATTCCATGACAACAGATATATTAGAAACAATTTTTTTTCAATACCTGGGAATATTTCTAGATATCATAACCATGCTCAAATTCTCATAGCTATAGACTAACATACAGATATATATTGGCAGTTAAATTTCAAGATTCCAGCACCATATTTAAGGATATTAAATTAAATTAAATCTTAAATTCCAGCACCAGCTTCATATTTAAGGGTATTAATATGAAACGTTTGACTTCCATATTTTACTGTGTTCTTCTTTTATTACTACCTAAAAGTAGTACTCATCCTAGGTCAAAACTACTTATGACCTACTGTAAAATATTAAGGTTTTTTATTCTTAATACTAATTCCAAGAAGAGACTTGTTCATCTATGTACACAAAATATCATAAAGCCTGTGCTCTGCATGCTGCTGGAAAAATCCATCACTGCTATAGAGGTTACTTTAATAAAAAAGGGCTTATCTGGGTATGCAGTATTAAAGATTCAAAGTGATAGGCAGTGAAATAAATCACTGCAAAGGAAGAGTGAAGATTAATTAAATGTAAGAAAGAAATATTAAAGTTGATCCAGAATCACACTTATGAACAACAATAACCCTGAGAAAGACTGAATTTCAAGAATGATACAAAAGCAGGTGTGCATCATGCCTGGACTGCATAAATTATGTGTATTTACTTATTACAGCTATCTAGTATTCATTAAAAGCACGATTACATGACAGAAAACTTACCTGATGCAACTTCATGAACATAAACATTAAAAATACACAAGAGACTGTGGAATTTAGCAATGAGAAGGCTAAAAGATAGCACAGTACCAGCTTCCAAACCAGCTTAAAGATTACTCTTCTTCCTTAACCTATTTGTTTTGCAACATATCAGAGAAACAAAACTACCAACAGTTTCCATGACCTTTTTAAGTGGTAGATGTTATTTAGGGAGGGATATTTCACGTGAGACTATCCAAAAGCATACTTGATACTTTATATTGAAAGAAATTCTAAAAGCAAATAGCGAGAATTGAGAGTATCATGCCAACAGTATCAAATGTGTATTTGATACTATTAAATACAATGCAAGTTCCTCAGCATTTCTTACTTGGGCAAATACGTAGTTCTATTTAAGGATCAAGCTCATTCACTCTATTTTTTTTCAGGTTTTTTTTTTTTAATTCAAAAAAGAAAAAAGTACCTTAAACTTCTTATGCAGGTTGATTAGCTGGCAAGAACTGCATAAAGGGCTGCTTACACTAGATAGATCATTTTGACTAAATAGACTAGATAGGTCATTTGATTTTATCAACATATTATTTTATCAACATGCCTAATGAAACTTGTAAGTTGGACATGATTTGAGAGATGTAATACCTATCTATAAGAATATATATATTAGAAATGGTTCTTACCAAAATGACTTGGAAAAGGATTGGAAAAAGGTGGATTTCTTCCATGAAGCTGTAAAAACATATTTTAAGATTTATTTAAAAACAGAGGAAAGGAATTCTTATTTAACACAATAAACTCACAACAGGAGCAGAGTAGAATATCTTTTGCCAAAATCCAAGACCCAAAACCTTAGCCTTTGACTAGCTCTCAACAAAAACAAGCTCCACTTCAGATATTAGATAGAAACAGCAATGTTAGACTGCTTTGGAAATTGCTTTTAGGTCTGCATCACTGATACGATTCAAGGGAGCGGAACAGTAATTAAGTCAATATTTTTTAATGGCAGAAATTAATAAAAATTAATAAATATAGTACTGTACATACCATGAAACAGTCAGAGTGCACCATTAACTATGTGAATTAATAGACTCACACATAATGAAATTATGTCACGTAAAGGAAATACAATAAGGAATGAAGGCTATGCTAACAGAACAGCCATATCTATGAAGAACTAAGAATTCCTTCTGAGTAATGCAGATGGGTTCATTACGTATGAATAATGGTTTACTACTTCTCACTTTTTCCCCATTTCTCTGATCCTTGCCTTCACCTAAATGTAATGACTCTGTGATATAGAATCTATATAAATCTGGGGTGGGAGCGGGTCTTAGCATAAGATGATCTGTTGCACTGTACAGTACTGGCACATGGACCTAGAGAGGAGTAAAACATAAGCACTAAATTGTTCAAAACATAACAAAACAGTATCATTTTATGCACCTATATATACACATTTAACCAAAGTAAGTAACAGCCTTGTCCAAAGAAATGTGTTCATTTCTTCTTGCATACAGAAACGTTTTACCCAGCAGAGAGAAAAGAGTTTATGTAAGGAAAGAAACCCATTATTACCAAGTTTAGAAGCTTGAACTTAAGGACAATTTCATTTCTTACTAAGTTGAGGGGGGAAGAAAAAATCCATATGCAATGGAAACAAGTTCCTTTTCACAGGTCAGGAGAACATGAAAGCTGTTCTCCTCCGGGCATTCTAATAACACTTAGGTAGACAGTTATGGCACCTCAGACACAGCTAGTTCTTAAGGGAGTCTCAGCATTGCAGATAGAAAGACTTATTTTATTTGAGGTTCATTTCCAGAGCCAAATCTGTGAATTAAATTAAAAGCTTTAGACCATGCCTGTAAACCAGAATTTTGCTGATGCGAGTATAGAAACACTGAAGGAAAAAAAAAGTCATTTAAACACCACAGACTCCCCAAAAGAGCAACAACTGTTACAGCAATCATACTACAAAATGAAGTTTTGCCAGCACAGAACCTACTTATGCTTAGGGTTTATTGCAATTACTTACCCCAGCAAAAGCTGCTCACTTTGCTACATAAGCAGCATTTAAACCATGAACACATTAGCAGTAAAATAATCAAATCCCAAGAATAGCTAAGCAAAATCCTATTTTAGGCAAAACCTAGAAGAAACGCTTCTGTGGTAAAGGTAAATTATGAAACAACTGTTTTTGAAAACTGCAAGCAGTCCTGATTGTTCTGGTGTTACAAAGTCAGCTTTACTTTATGCTGAGATAAGCTGAACCAGAACTAGAGCCAATGTGGCTGTTCCTAAAGGTCAACCTGCAAACCTTTAGGACTGAAACAAGAAATAGCTGAAGCCTTTAAAGAAAATTATACACGTAACTTAGCTAAAGCAGAAGGTCACCTCAAGAGTTGCATTAAGACAAAGCTTAAAGCTGATTTATCCCAAATTTGCATCTTTGTGCTCAAGAGAGAGAGTTATTGCACCCTTTATTGCTCTTAAATAGTTTTAGAAAGAAAATGCCTTAAAGCCAGTGAAAGAGGAGTTTAGCTATGGAAATTATTTAAAGGAATGTTCATATTCTAAACCAAAAGTAGTTTGATTCTTTATGGACTTCAATGCAATGTATATTAAATTAGGTCCTGCCCTCTTTGGAAAATGTACAGGATCATCATGATACACATAAACAAATTGTAATACTATGTAAAAATACTAAATATTTTCTTCTCATTTAAACCTACATATAATAAATAACTGGTTCAAAATAACTGGACATCTGATTTAATAAGACTTGCTGTCAGTACAATCTGAACTTTTAATATGCTAACAATTTTCAGAATGAGATTACATCTCCAGTTTCGCTTTCCATCAGTTTGCAAGATTTGTTTATCCAAGATAGCCTAAATTACTTTATTTCAAAACATGAAACTACCGCAGGACACTAAACACCAAAGGCTTTTTGGTACAGATTCCCTAAAAATGTCAAAGATGAAAAATGCAATATAAGCTTTAGAGAAGAGTTGGATGGGGGGTTGTAAAAATCTGGGTATTACAGACATTCAAAGGTGAACAAATGAGTAGAAATTATTCTGAAGAGAAGAACTGATGCACATGAACAAAGCAAAAACCAAGATATTAATTTTAAAGGGATGAGATGTCAAATCCATGGCAAAATTTTTGAAGAATTTGATCAGTTGATTGATAGAGTATGCTTGAGCTTTTAGAATATATTTTATAAGAACTCCTACTAAGGGGTCTTTAAAAATAAGCATGACTGTTCAAATTGCAAAGGCACAGCTGAAGGAGCCAATATTCTAGAAATTTATGAAGTAGTGTGCCTCTTTTTTCACTGTAAGACATCAAATTAAGGGGCAAGTGCCAGATCAGACAAATAAATTCAAAGAAAATACCTGAAGATGACAAATTTTTGTAAGCATGTGACTATGCTACAGAATAACTATTTGTCAAATATATTTTCAACAAACATAAATGAAATTAAAATTACTCTTCAATAGTTACTTTCTACAGAACACCATGAATTCTTATACTGCTTCTGAAAAAAACCCAACTCTCAGGGGGCCAAGAAAGCCTCCAGAAAGTTTTCCCCCTCCCTTGACTCCTTCCTACAGTCTTCTTTGGGCACCAACTGCTGAACAGAAGAGGATGGACTGGACAGTGGTTTGGATTTGCCTTGTGCCAAACAGATGATTCAAGGCAGAACTGCATTCACTCAAGTCTGCAGCTCCACCTGTAACACCCCAACCCAGACTCTTCCCTGTTATCTGTCTTTTCTTATTTGCTGCTTATAATCACCAAGGCAAACATTCACTATTGAAAGGAAGAATAACCAAGAACAAATGGCATTTTCTCTCTCTTCTTAATGCTTTGCATTAAAAGAGTAAAGAGGTGAACCTTCCAATACGACACTTCAAAAATTCACTTAACAGCAACATCAAATATCAGCCTCACGTTTTCACAGCTCAGACACTCAGCTATTGATCAGCAACACAAGAGAGGAAACAAAATGACAGGTTTAAGGTTAATAGCTTCTTTCTTTACTAGAGGGATGTTCTGCCCAGTGTAACTCTAAGAGTTGTGTTTTACATTAAAAATGGTGATTAGCATTACAGGCTGCACGTGACCAGACTGTGAGAACTCACTTGCAGTGATGAACTCTGACCACTGCCTTTGATACGGATTACAACGATGAGTGACCTGACAACAGTTATTGGCTGACACACAACTCAGCACTTCCAGAGTCTGTTTCTGGGCTAGTCTTCCTGCCTGGTGTTACTTGATAAAGCAGTATATATGCAAATGTTACACCAAAAATAGGGAGAGCAAAGGTGACATGAATTCTTTGCTGATGTATATTAGCATAACATTGCTAATAAGAAAAATCAGTGTTTTTACAACCCAATTTTCATAGATGTGACATTAACGTAATCAAAATCAGGTTCCAAATCTACATAAGTATTCCCTGAAGTTCTGATAAAAGAGTTTCATCCACTGGCAATCTCTCTCAATCCATCTACATGGCAATTTCCTCACTACTCCTGTACACCTCAGACATGCCATCATGCTGGACTAGGCCCTCAGGCTTACCTGTTAGCAGAATTGCTCCATTTTATTTTATTCATAGTCATTACAGAACACAAGAAGACACATAAAAACAGAGAAGTAATTTAGAAGCAAATAGATTTACTTTTTAAAGTGAGCATTTCAGCCTTAAACTAGGAAATTAAAATGACTAATGAGAAGAACCAACTGTTTTTAAGGCAGTTAATACAAGCCCACATGAATCAATAGACAAGGAAAGCACTGAAACATGAGTCTTCTGGTATAATGGCCCAGCAAGTCCAAAGGCAATCGAGGCACAAGCTAACAGAGCTTGAGAACTGAATCACAAATCTACCAACACAAAACAATTAGAAGCTCCAACTGAACTCCAAAAGTTTGGGTTTGTTTCCTTTCTTTTTGTGTGTGTTTTTTTTGTTTGTTTGTTTGTTTTTTGAAATTGAGGGCAAAGGTAAGAGACCATTTCAGAAGATGCTGAAATTTAATGGTCTTCAACAGGCAATGCATGAGTACAAACAGTAGCATAGATGAAGTCTGACAATTAGACCCCTCTTGGATGATTCCAAAGACAATATGATAAAGAGTTACTGCAATTAGTCAAGACAATCTGCTGTGATGTACAAGGTTGATCCATATATCATCTTCACAAACACTAGACCTGTAGCATTTAGAAGCAGAAGAATTTTTTGTCGTTGCTCTTCAGCACCTTTCCCGACACCTTTTCCCCTTTTTTTGAGCAGTACTTAATATTTTTCTGGGAAATCTATTTTAAGGACAGGAGGTGGAGAAGGTTCCTTAATTTGGTTCCCTGTCCTCCACCACAAATCTAAGAAGGGTCACACCATTAGCTTTTAGATAAGTGCATCACCCTTAGGAAATGACCTCACTAACAGAATACTGGAATGCACCCCACTCCCACGATTATTATCTGATACAGTATCTCACATCCCCCTCACCTCTACTCTATTATCTTTACTGTCTCCCTTCCTTGCAACCGAAAATGTCTATTTTAGCAACCTATAAAAACCAGATTCCATAGTTTCGAAGGTTTAGCTTTCAGATATATTAAAGTCATCAAATGGTACGAGTTTCTGACTAAAGGTAAGCCAAGCAGATGCATAAAGTGACACACAGCTACATTTCACAAGGTTATCTGTAAGGCCAAGAGACAAGTTAAAAATCACAATCCAATAAAAGTTTCCTGGAGTATCACAGTACAGAATACCTTACAACAGCCAAAACATTTAAGAGAAGCTAATTAGTGTATAATAATAAGTGAATCTAAGAAATTCATATCAACTGCTCACTACTAGAAAAAACAAGCAATTTGATCATTACAGATCACAGCAAAACAGCATAAAAGACTCAAAGCAGGAAAAAAAAAAATCCCTGACCCTTAAGAGATCATGTCTGACTTCTTATCTATCCATATAGTCTATCCATTAAGTTGATAAACACACAACAGGACGAAGCATCTTGTGATACTGCTCTTTTTGAATACAGACTTTGCAAAGTTAAACCAGATCTCACCCTGCTGCAAACATTTGCTCCCACTGTGAGAAGTTCTGTTCCTTCAACAACTCTTCACACAAGCACACCAAGAACAATTAACACAGAGGGAAAAAAACTAGTGCAAATTTCCAGTAGTCCAGAGATTAACCATTGAAGCGACAAGTTTCCTTAGTATCAATGACTTCTTTCAAAATCAGCAGTCTCAAAATAGCTAAACATGACCTCTGCTATTATTTCTCACACTGGTTTTAATGTCCACAATTTTTCTTATCACGGAACACTAAAAATTCTTGAAGACAAGGCAATAGGTGTCTAGGAGAGCCACAACAGAATACTACTAACACTCTCAAAGCCACACTATTTGCTTTGAGCCAAGTGGGGAATACTGAATAGGGACAGATGCTGTTCAAAGTTCATCCTTCCAATATCTGCTATTTTCTTTGTAAACAAATCCCAAGTGAGGTATCAGACAGCAATTGCTGTGTGATGTAAAAACAGGTACAAAAGCAAAACACCTGACTCAATTATACTCTAACCTCTTAAGGTCAAAACAGACAAGAAAACACTCATCTTTTTTAAAACTGGACTGTTTTAAAACTGTGGATGCTCATATGAACAGATGCCCAGAAACACATTGAAGTTGTTTGGTTTTTTTTACAGCTCCCATCTGACATCAGAGGGAACTTTCGTTTGTGAAACATCTAATTCTGCAGCACAGTAATGGGATATCACTAATATTTTTCACTGCTAAATTGAAAAGTAATAGAGTGGAAGAGCTCCCATAATAGAAAATGTTTAAAACTACCTCAACAGTGGAGCTACAGCAAAGATTACAAAGTATTATTTTATATTCTTACAAAATGCTAATTAAAAGCATTAAAAATGTCATGTGATTATTATATTTTATCACACACTTAAAAGACAAAACACACAACAGCATTTGAGTGTCTGTGTTTATGTCTTATATACAACAAATAATCTTTAATAGAGAACAGAAGTGTCCAAAAAAATGGTAAAAAGATGATGAATTGTCTCTCCTCTGATATCACAAGTTAGCTCACTTACAGTATCAGCTACGAAAAAAATGAAACAAAAAACCAGAGTGCATCTGTCTCCTTTCAAGTGCTAAAATAAGAACTGCTCACATGCTGATGCCTCTGTCAGGAAGCACGCTGGTGAAGTCGGAGCTGATAGCACGACAACCAACAAGTGTGAGATACAAGAAAACTGATGGAATTAAAAGACAGACAGCAAGAGGGAGAGGAAGTGTTAGGTAAACATGTCTGAGAACAAGCTATCATATGGAACAAATTAAATAAATGCACAGTAGCCCTCATGCTCCTCCCAGGTCAGTCTTGATTTCAAAATAAGTTTAATTACAGCTATTTTTGAAAGACATGGAAAAAGTAAGGTGAATACCAATTTAACATTTTGTCATTTTACAGTTGTTTTGTTACCATTCTTTTTATTCATTTAAAGCCACAGGAGAAAGCATCCATGCTTGAAAGCCAGGCACTGATAACACATAAGTTTGGAAAGCCACAGAGACTCAGTGCAGTGACTTACACTGCTCTCATCAGTGCTAAAATGCAACAGAGTTTTTCCACAAAGAACAAATTAAATCCCACAAGATTTGTGTCCAAATGTTAGTCATTTACTTCCCATCACAATTTTTGCAGATACTTTCCATCTGTCTAAAGAAAGGGGCAAAAGTGAGCATATGCCTTGAGTAATTCTGAGCTCCATGAGAACTGATTAATTAGCCATCAAACCACAACAGAACCAATTTTGACAGAGTGTTCACTCTGCAGTGTGTACATAGTTTCCATTTTGGTCACTAGCAGTTTGTATGGATAAGAATGTATTATTCACCTCTGTGATGTTTTTGGAACATTGGCTACTTCCATCAAAAGGTTTTGGGAAGCCAAAGAATCAGGAAGGAGATAGACCAAAGGAATTACCTAAAGTGCACTCCTTCAGAAACATAATGATTTAGTGAAAGCAACAGAAGATGATCTGTAAGACCTGTGAGAAACAGAGCAACTACAGATAGGCAATCTGCAATCTGGTAGCCAGTCCTTAAATGACAGTTCTGGATGTACTGGTATTTAAAATTATTAATAGAGGTGTTCTTTAATACTATTAAGGAAAGAATTCCTGTCCTGCCAGATGACCATGAGGATGAGTGCGCATCCAAAATCTACCCATACTGAGCATAACAGCAAATATGTATGATTCTTCAAATAAAGGGAATTCAGTAGGCAGAGGAAAAGTGCTGCTAATGTAACCAGCATTCAAGACACAGAAATATTCTTTATAACTCTTACAGTATTAGAATAACTGAGGGTTGATTCTAAAAGTGGAAAACTGTTCTATTTGTTTGTATAATACGTAAAATCATGCAGTAGCATAAATAGCTTCTTCATAATAAGAACTATTCTATACAATCCAAAACACTTAAAAACTCCCCATTTCCTAGTTCCTTTGTAGTCTACTTAGTATATTAAAGCACCATTCCCAGTAGCCTCATAAAATATTAGAAGAGGATGTTTCATTTTTTTGTAATAAAAAGTGGGAAAATAAATTAAATTTCCTTCCTTACAATTTTTTTTAATCTTGTGCTCATTTCAATCAATCAAAGCAAGACAGTACAATGCTCAGTGACCTCTTGGCTTTAACACTGTCAGACACCACAGATAGCAGTGACTGCAAGAACCACCAGATATTCTGGGCATATCCAGGAAGACAGAGAGATCTTTCCTTATTACTGTCTCCTCAGGAAGACAGAAAGATGTTTCCTTATTACTATCTACTCACACAGTTTAAATTCTCTGCCACATTTTTTTCCCATTACACTCTAAACAAAACAAAGAAATATTAAAATACTTTTAAACATACTGAGAGTATTTACACCAAGTGTTAAAATCCATATTTATGAACTATAAGAGGTAGCTACATTTGCAGGAAAACTGACAAGCTTACAAGTTAATTTACTGGTGCAAACCCTTAACAAATACATCACCTTTATCCTAGCTACAAATATACTTAGCGGGACAATAATTTTGATAATGTTTTGGGCTTTTTTTTTTTACATTTTGATGATAATTTCAATGTGAAAATTCTTGTGATTTTGTCTCTGGTGTTTCATTGGCTAAATCTATATTAAAATAACCAGGATCATACAAAAGTGAAACAAAAGACATAAGACTGTGTTCTACAACAAACACTCCCCAAGGATTTTCTAAATCCAAGTGTTGGTCAAAGTAGTACAACAGTGAGGTCTGCTACTGCTAATTCCTAACAGGAAACCAGAAATTGAAACAGGAAGAGCCAAGAGCAAAAGAGAACATGTGGTTGTGTCACCTCACAGAAGCAGGGCTGTGCTCAGTCAGGGCCACCAGCAGCTTCAGAGCATACACTGGAACAGGGTCTGGAGCCATCAGAATGTGCTCATACCTGAAAGGCAAGGTGGAGAAGAGGCAGAAACAGTGAGCGGGGTGGGGGGGGAAAGGGCAAGAGATTCATGTCAAAAAAGTTGATATTAAAGATGCATCATTTCCCCTTTCCAAACCTCATAACAACCACAGTGGAAATACAACAATGCTGTTCGGTATTGTACAAAGCAACAAGAGTCGCTTACAAACAGTATTTTAAAGCCACCATCAGATTAAATTTAAAGGCAGCATTAATAAAAATTTTAGAAAGAGCTACATAATGGCAAAATATGTAACAATATATACACTTGTTTGTATATATGCATATATATATGCAGGTTGTATATATAACACATGCATGTTTCATAACTTTAAAATACAGTTATAAAACATTAATCTTGTCTACATGCTTATGACTTGTTTATTGATCAACAGTAAATATTTTGTCTATGAAAAAATTTAATCTTCAAGAGAAGTAGAAAATGAGCATCGAAATATTAGGCAGAAGATTTATCAGGTTCTGAGGAAAATGATAAACGAGCATATATATGAGTATGCTTTATAATTTGTCTACATAGGGATTTTTCCAAAAACTGAAAATCACATTGAGCTTTATACTTTATCCCATATTTCAAAAAATACTGCTTTCACTACAGTATCCTTCCATTTGCCAAGTAATGTGGAGTAGAAGAATATAAAAATACCATAAAACAATGTATATTTAGAGCTATGGCAGTAAAAATAAAACTACAAGAAAAACTCCTTTGAAACAATTCCAAATATCACCTCATGCAAATCTTGATAACATGGTGGGGGTGGGGTACAGGTTGTTGAAAAACCTTGTTGTTACTACTAATGTTCAGTGGTGCCCACCCAACAAACCGGTCTAATTTTATTGTGTTTAAATCCAAATGTATCTGGATGGCGATAAGATACAATGACGGAAGTCAGAGAGATGCAAGCCTAGAAAACCACAGACTCAGACAGGCCAAAACACTGTCTTTGATGACAAATAGTGCTGCTCTAAACATGTGGAAGTAGCAGAATAGAAAGCATAAATCTCTTCATTTGTAAAAGAAAAACCATGAAGAATTAATCAGATACAAACAAAAGGATGATTTGTAGGAAAATGTGGTAGGTTGTCATGTTGTGTGCAACACAATGCTCCCACAAAAGGAGAAAAAAACAAACAACAGTGGTGTCCTGATGGGGGGAGGGTGTGAAATCATGGAAATCAATGGGAATTTTACTTCATGTCTTCAGATCCCAAGTGCTGCCTAGGAGGACAGTGATCAGGCATTGGAATGGCCTGACCAGAGAAGTGGTGGATTCACCATCCCTGGAGAATTTTAAAATGAGATTGGATGTGTCACTCAGTGCCATGATCTGGTAATCACACTGGTGTTGGATCAAGGGTTGAACTTGATGATCTTGAAGGTCTCTTCCAACCCAGTTGACTCTATGATTCCACACAAGCACACTGTCTATGGGTAATGTGCCATGGCTACTAGGCACTAAGTGGAACGTGCCGCTGTAGAGTTGCCAACCACATCACAGTATCTATAGAATTATCAGCTAGAAGTCACTGTTGCCTTCATGTCTTCAGTGATTAGAATCTCTCTCTTTTACAAATACCAGTTTTCTTTGGGGAACTGGAATCTATTTCCTACTGGTGATTAAAATGTCCCTTCCTTTGTAAAGGAAGAAAACACTGTAACCAATTAGTAGACACTGGTCCCAGAAGCCCCACATGTGAGCAATATGTGTTCCTATAAAACATAATGGGTCTGTTTGCAAATTTTTTTTGCAGAGTCTGTGAGTAAATCTTCCAAGACAAGTAAAGATGCTATCAGGTGACTCAGACGCCAGAAGTCATTTGCTCCTTGCATAAGACATGGATTTAGGTCTCCAAAACAGTAACGAGTGAATCAGCCATACTAGCTTAAAAATCTGACACTTGGCAATATATTTGTTTATATAAACACATCAATATCTTCCTTAAACAGTTCCACTTTAACCAGTTTCCAGCCTTCTATGTATTACATTTGAGAGATGCTATTACTACTGAGCATACTTAGCATCCCAATTCCTTGAGGTTCAAGAAAGAAGTGTCACTTTATTTTCTTTTCCTTGAAACTCTATTCCCCACTCCCTCAAAACAATATTAATCTAAGGGAAGGTGCAGTGATCCATCAAACCAAATACCACATGAGAAAACACAGATTGCTACTGTCAATGTCTTAGCAATTAATATGAACACATTGCTTGAGTAAAGGCCATTAGGAGTCATGAATATATGAATCTTCTCTGAAGGGAAAATACTCTGTGCTTGAGAGACTTTATTAAATGAATAAGCCAACAAATGATTTCTCTGCCACTTCAAAACACAAAACAGTTTAGTAACAGTAGAGGACAATTCAAAAAGGTTTTGTAAATTCCAGACACTACACAGTAAGGAGTTTTTCTGTCAATCTTTTCTATAAAAAGTCAGAGCAAAAGGACCTAAAGATTTACAGATATTGACTCTCCTAAGCTCTTAAAAAAACTTGGACATTACATCAAGTCTCCTCAACTTCGTACTTGGAGAACAGGCTTGGCAGTCTACTAAGAACAAGCTACATAATCCTTCAAATAAAATAAAACTTTATGCACACATTCCTCCATTTTGCTGGTTCTGACTCAATTTTCAAATTATATAGAACTAGGAATAATAAGAATTAAAATGAAATAGAGCTGGATAGAAAGCATTTGCCATGTATTCATTGTCTACAGCTTCAAGTTTCATTTTGCCTATGAAATACTCAGGAGAATAAACTTTCAGAAAACTGAAATGTTATGACATTATTTCA
The DNA here is from genome assembly GCA_013399695.1 of Formicarius rufipectus. Lineage (NCBI taxonomy): Eukaryota > Metazoa > Chordata > Aves > Passeriformes > Formicariidae > Formicarius > Formicarius rufipectus. Next base: position 879,091 of record VXAU01000979.1, on the reverse strand, counting down.
TTCAATTCAACCAAAATCTTACAAGGAAGTTAACTTTCTGATCTACAAATGCACAAGTATTTAACAGAATTGCCATTTTATTGATGATGCGAAAAAAAGCAGTAATCGCTGCACTCCTGCATTTCTCTCAAAATGAAGTCCATCTATCTTTCATGCACAGTGACCCACAATCTATTTTGAGGATCAGTTTTACATTTAAACAAATTAATTAGAGGAAGATATTTATAGGAATAAAGATACACACAAGCGACTCTGTTTATAACCTTGTGTAAAAAAAAAAAATAAAAAAATCACATGTCCCATCACCTTCCATATTCAACACTTCTCAGTAGACTCAAAGGGGTTGAAATACCCACTTTCCCACACAGACTGCCCATGAACAAAGAGCCATCACACATCTCCCCTCTTCTGACTGTATCCAGCTGAGTCATACTCTTTCCCATCCTTTACCCAGCAACAGAAACACTAAACATCAGCAAACACCTCTTCAGCCTCCAAATGTTCTATCTCAGAGGTTTCAAATAACCCATACTACTTGGGATAGGGCTTTGCATCATCTTTACAAGTAGGTTACTCTGAATCTTAAAGACTGGAACCAAGTTGCTGAGCTGTTGATGTTGAAAGGCCCTTTTCCATACTTTCATACAACATAATGCATGCAAAGATGGCACAGGTGCAGTCACCAACATAAGATCATAGTCTCAGACTAAAAAGCCCTGCCACTCAACTGAGTTAATGCTAAGTTGGTCAGCCACAGGAGCATACTGGTTGTTCTCCTTCCGGTTTGTAATTAGCCTGACACATCCTCCAAACACACATCCTTCAGGTCAATAAAAAATATTGAATAAGATGGACATGTTTCAAGGGCAAAATGGACAAGGGCAAAATGGACAAGGGCAAGTTTCAGACCTTCTCCCTTGACTTCAGGTCTCTTTCCTTATCTGAAGAAAATTATCTGACAGCTTTTAATAATGCATATAGTCTACTCTAAAAGTAATATTTCCAGTTTAATTTGTATTGATACATTCCATATTTCCCAGAGGAAAAAACTAGTGAAGAAAGGTGTGAACGTTTCTCTCTAGAACTATTAAGATGTCCTACCAATTCTCTGTCTTGGAGAAAAGTTTACACATCCCGCATTGATAAAACTTTGGTCCTCAAGCTGCAAGAGCATTATTCAATCAGCAAAAGGCAGTCTCATATTTGGAGACGGCACCGTGCTTCTGGTCATAATCCAGCATCCATTCCTCCAGCCTTCTTCTATTTATTTAATGTAGGACTAGGGTTCAGTATTCTCAGAGCAGCTAAGTAGTCATAATTTTTGAGGACCACACATGATGAAAATACACTGTACCATTATTATCATAGGGTAAACTATGACTGATGACTCACACTACAGCACTCATCTTGTGTTCATGCTCTCCTTCCCTCTGCTCACTGATGTTACCAAGTTACAGCCAGTCTGTGCAGAACACAGAGCTGTCTTCATGCTCACCTGCAAGTCAGCATGAAATGAGAGGCCTCTTTTGACCACAGACCTTGTAAATCAAGTTCCAGACCACATCTGGGTGAACCATGGAGGATTAATCCACAATGTACTATTCCTTTTTAAAAAGTTACATGCCATCACATAGGATATCAGAAAATCTTACATGAAGGCATGATATCCAAACTAGAGAAAAAGATGTCTAACTTTATCAGCAGTACAAAGAGGAGTATCACAGCCCAACTTTATCAGCAGTACAAAGAGGAGTATCACAGCCCAAAAGCTAGGGGTAATCTTGTTTTGCTCCAAGAAGAGTCAGAGGCACTGTATCAGAAATGAATGTCACAAAGAAGTTGTGTTTGTGTTGTATATGACAAAATACTAAATAAACCTAGGAGCACACGCTGGGCAGGGAACACTGGCAGCAGTTAATTGCTATTCCTCTTTTCACTTTGCCATTTAAACACAAAAAGGATAGTTAAAACAAATACACTGTCAAAACAGACTGAGTATCAAGTTATAGCCCAGCACAGGAGCAATATTATACTTACTGAGGCAGCAGCAGCTCTCTAATGAGAGTCAGAAGCTTGCTGTCTGAGTCGAGGCTCTCCCCTTTCTCCTCAGCCACCACCTCGTGGCTTAAAAGCAGTGCTGTGGTTTCTGAGAGCAACCTCAAGCTGAGGAGTCGCCACTCCACTAGAAAACAAAGGTGCCAACAATGTGACACAGTGAAGCATAAGTACAGCAAAATGGGGAATTCATGGCAACTGCATCTGATGGGCCCATTTACTTACCATTCTGACTGTGGACCAGAGAAACCAGTGGTGGGAGGATATAGTCTTCAACCTAAAATGGAGATTTAGAAAGATCTGGCTTAGATTATTCACAGAGGAAGAAGGAGAACAGAGATACAGCGTCATCTGTGCTTATTCTACTGCTAGAGCTTTTATCAAAGAGATGAATAATCATGGAAATTCATCCATAATCACACTTATAAAACCACCAAGTTCATTTTTTCTCTGGTAAACTTCCCTAAATTACAGATGTTAATGTACTTTTAGATAGAAAACAACAGTAACTTTGGTTTAATTCATCGACGGGGAATTTTAATTTAAAATACGGAATTCAGTGCAGATGTAAGATATTAAGAAAAAAGAGTATTAGAGTATCTTAATCCTGATGCTTTAATCCATAAACTAATCATTGAATACAGTTCAGATGAAAAATCCTTCTAAAACAGAACTGCATAGAATTAAGATATATCAGGAAAGATGTACTACCTCTAATTAAATATCTCTAAGCTTAATATAGATTCCTGAAAAAATTTTAACTTCTTCCGTTCTGGTAATACACAGTCTGCCATTAAAATCTGAACACACATACATCAGATTTGCACTATGAAAAAAATATAAACCAGTCAACTCTTTATTGTCCATGAGGGCACGGTTACAAATTTATCATCTGTCACAGGGCTAGTCAGCTCCACTGGAAATCAACTGACATCAAACCGGGCTATAGCTGAGTTAAAAAAAAATAGTGTATTATTAGTATTCTCTGTAAGAGAATTGCTATATCTTAAATCATTGTTGAACTATAATTCAATTAGGCAGGACATGTTTTGGTTTTGGGGGTAAGATGGATGGACAGCTCTGCAATTTTTAAGCATGCATATTGGATGCACACCTTCTCCTTGGATTTATTTTCACAAATAAAATTGCTGTTCTCACTACACTGTGAACATAATTTTGTGTAAAAGGACTGTGTTATAATCCCCCACATGCTTTGTTTCAATAATTAATAGTAGTAGATAAAATTTCCCCAGATGTATGAAGCTGCTAATAAGAAACATCTACACAAGACGAAAGAAAATATGAGAAAGGTCACTAAATGAAGTTAGCCTCCAGTCAGCAATAACTGCAGTTGGCAACTATTTTGTTGCTGGTTCATTTACTCCAGCTTTTTCACTTCTGAGCAAAACTACTACAAAATGCATTGGTTACACATTTCAATAAAAGAGGTGAAAGGGTTCTGCTTGAGGTATGGAAATCAAACTCTTGCAAGTACAAATGGCAAGACCTATATAGATAATGCTGTATATCACAGATGTAGTGACTTTTGCAACACTTCAGAATTTCAAAATATTTCCTAGTCTTTTCAGTTAAATAACAAAACTACATTGTGTTCCAACAACTCCAGCAGTGCAGGTTTCTGAGCTGTTCTACAAATGGTAATGTATCAGTTAAAACACACCAGTGAGGTAGGAAATTTTTTATGTATATACTAGGTATGTATGTACTATGTATTACCCAGGTATGTACCCAAGATCTTTCAGTCCAAGAAACCAATTCAACCTACTGCAAAATGCTTCTCGAAATAAAGAGAATGTAATTTGTCACATGTAAGTGGCAAATTAAAGGCATGAGACAGAAAAGAGGAAAGGAAGCAGACATTTTGAATCACTCAAGAGCAGCAGCATTGACCCAGACTTACACCGATTAAGATAACAGTACACAGCAGTGTGATGCAACTTCAATTCCTAAAACTCAAAATCTTCTTTCCCTTTAATCCAGTATTAACAGCAGTCTTTCCACATTAGCAAATGCAGTTGAGCCAGTCATAAGTCTTTTTGAAAATAAATATATTTTCAACTGTCACAGTAAAGAAGATTCTTTAGGTTTTAAACACTGTAGTAGATTTTTTTCTGAAATTTTTCTAACAGAAACCTCAATTTTGGCAAACAAACTATTGAGAACGGAATTCTCCAAAGCAGGTGTTTGGCTCATGTCAGTTCAGTGTGGTGTGGAGATCAACTAAATGAAGCACTAATCCTATGAAAAATTATGTAGTTATTCAAAAGTGTATCAGAACGCATATGCTGAAGGCAGAAGCATGTATTAAATTTTATATGAATTTAAAATCAAGTACTTCCTAACTCCATAAGCCTAATTTTCATTCCATGCCCTTTGGCTCAAGGGCTTTTTACTAATTTTACATTTTCCTGTTGTAAACAAGATATGAACTATGCAAGTAACTATAGAGGCGAAATAAACTGAAGTGTAATAGTACATAAAATATTTTTAATAAATTCGCTAGTAAATTGAAAATGTTTTTATCATTTATGTATAGACAAACATGGTATTAGTATTTTGGCAGGGAAACAACTAGAAGAATACTCAAAACCAAGGATTCATTTCTTCTTAAATGGCTGCTGATGTCTACGTGGACTCAAATCTCCATATATGCATGAGGATAGTCAGATAAGGGTTTTTTTGTCTCAGCCTTTACCACTAAGATTGTTATTTAAAAAAAAATTAAAAAAAAAAATATTTCTTTAAGTCTAAACATACTAGAGAGGTTGAATAGGTTCATAGCTGTATATGATATGAATTCCTACCATATTTTAAACAGCCTGATACCCAGTTCATGATAAATACCTGAAGGCATAAAGCCACTACTGCATAACTCTGTAATGAAGGCATTGAAAAGCTGTGCTGCCATAACTGTGCTGCTATCAGCAATCAAACTAGAAATGAAATACTAGACACTTCCATACACATAACATTCACATCTCCAAACTACAATACCTGTGTGTAGGACCAAAAAGCTCAAACCTGGAAATCCTGTTTCGGTCAACTTGAAAGGAGCAGGAAAAGAGCAGGAGAAACAGATCGAGCACAAAGCACAACTCTAGTTGCTAATGAAGTAGCTCATGAGTTAAGACACTTCCTAGATTGATGATACACCTGTACTTCTGCATTTCACCTTTTCTCTCATGTATTTGTCCAATCCTGTCTTAAATGTATTCATCCTTTTAGCACATGCAATACCTATGGCACTGAATTTTACTCCTCAATTATGCCTTATGAAAAGACACATTTGTGCTTATTTTAACACGGCTAACTTGCACCCATATATTCTTATTTTACCATATGAATAATTATTTCTAAATCAACCCTCCCGTGCCATTTGTAATACTGTGCTCTGGAGTTTTTTGTTTGCAAGCTGAAGTTCTTATTCTCTGAGACTCTCCTGGCATCATCATGCTGTACTTCCTTGAAAAGCTTCACTCCCTTTGAGAGTGAATGACCACAACTGCATGGAGTATTCCAGGCTTGAGGACACCAGACTTACTACAGCACAGTGATGCTTTCTGCTTTTTTGTCTGATCTTTTACTAGTCATTTCTAATATTATGGTTGTCTTTCTGATTACTGCTGAGCAGAAAGCTATCATTTCCATAGAAAAATGATGCTAAGAGATTTCCAGAACAGTTACAAGAAGCTTAGAGTTTGACACTGCATATGCACAGTTGAAATTATTTTCCCCATGTGCAGTATTTGACATTTATCAGTATTGAATGGCAGGTAATTTTACTTTTCTTTTACTGTGTGAGGGAAACCTTCTGCAACTTCTCTGTCAGTTTTAATTTTCATTTATGTGAATAATTTAGTGTCATCAGTCAGCTCTGTCACCTCCCTTTTCTGGATTAGTCGTAAGTAGCACATGTTGCAACACATCTTCGTAAGGCACCAATCTTAAAATACCTTAATTTTTGAAAACTGATCTCTATTCTCAACTTATTAAATATTAACTACTTAGAAGTTGATCTCTCTGAGGGTAGGAGGGAAGGGCCACTAGTGGATTTGAAGTCTTTGGTGCATGACTCTGTCCAAACCTTGGAAATTCAAGTGTTCTATCTAAAACCAGAACATCTATCTCCATAATGTGCACTAATTTCTGCAAGAAAAACTCTACTAATGAGGTATGAGCACCCAGCAAAAGTTGCATGCACTCTTCTACATTATTTAATTATGTACAAAACCCAGATCTTTGGAAAACAAGGCACAATTTTAAAAGAAATTCTTCTGCAGAGTCTGTATGTTACTTTAACACTCAAAGGAGACAGAGGGCCAAGCTCCGGTTTCAGAGAAGTACTCACCACCTCCTAGAAGGGGCTTGAAAGAGAGAACTGTAATTTCAGTCCTCCTCTGCATGTCTCCACTGTTCAGCAGATACCAGATGTGAGTTCTGCACCCTAAATATATGTGCTAGTTTTGTTAGGGACAAAAAAATATTGCCTTAGCTTTACTTAACCTCGCCAAGCAAAGTCCAAGCTCCACAAGTACCCACTCTAAAGCAGCTGTAACACTGCAAGTGCTCACAATCCACTACACCAGTCCCTACTTAGTGGGAGGTACCCCTTAAGAATGAAGGTGGAGAACTAAACTTCCATTCACTTGTTCTAGTCAGCAAGGATCAATCCAAATATCGAACACATACATGGAACCAGCATGTAGTGGTAACTAGCACATAACCAAAGCTACCCATTATCCCCTACAACTCAGGCTATGTTCACATGGATAGCTTAACCCTCTTCTCAAGGCCACAGAACTTACCTTACTATGGTTGACACTACCAATAATAAAAAAATAGCTCCCTTAATTATGTTTTAGACCTTTTCAAATCAGTGTTTAAGACCAAAGCCTTGACACTGGGTAGAAACAAAAAGTAAGCAAGCTTAAAGCCTGGTCCATTTGTGAGCCACGCTGTTCTCAAGTGAAAATCACACCACAGAGTTAAGCTTACATATAGAAACTATGATATCCATTATATGCAGCTACTGTATCCAAACTCACTAGTAACTGTGCTCATTACTGTTATTTCAGAAGTTTTTCTAAAGGTATCTTGTTCTTTCCAGTGTGCCTTTGTTTAACTTACAACTGGCCATACACTTTAGACTAGGACATGGTGATCCCTCTGGGTCCCTTCCAACTTGAAATACTCTGTGATTCTACTGGGAAATATCTTTTCCTCCTCTCTTTAAAGTAGAACATACCAAAGTAAAGACCATCAGCTCCCAAAACTTTTTTCCAGTCACACGTCAGAGCCACAACATCCAACACCACCATGACATTTATTCTCATTAAAATTTCCCATAAAAAGTTATTGCTGAAAGGGACCATGGAATTAAGATTGTGTAGCTTTCAAATTCCTTAAAGCATTTACTGGAGGCACAGCATGTGCCTCAGTGTCTTAATGTTGCCAGTAATGTCTCAGAATGTAGAAGAACAAAAATAATCTAATGCAGGTTAGAATGGATTGGGAAGAAGGATGACACTTCTGTAATTTTTATCTCAAATTCTTCAGAACTTCAGAATCTTCATTGAGGGGGTTGGGGTTTTTTTGCCGCCTTCTGGGAAGAGACAGCACTGATTGACTGACTCAGTATGTCAATTAGTAGAGAAACAGTTTCATAAAAAAGTCTCATGTCATCTGGATTAGTTTAATGGACAGAAAGCCACATGGGGTATAGAATTTTAATCTACTTGAAATGGGAAAGTGATTGAAAAAAAACTCTGTACAGTATGTTCATACAGTCATATGCTATATTGACAAAATGTGTCCATGGTTAGATCAGAACACCCTGTGGATGAAGAACACCATTGATGCTGAATCAAGAAAAAAGCGCTTGCAGAAGTTTCCAACCCTCACGTTGTCATCTTTGGTGAAAGTAAGAACTCTCATAGTGTCAGACAGGAGACTTCCATGTCATACAGCCTTTCCCTTGACTTTCTATCAAGCAACTCATCATGTCTGGGGTGCTTTTATTTTAGCTTGATTCATAAAATAACTTTTAAAACCTCGAGGAAGAGAATCACTGCTGACAAGTTTTGCCTTAACCAGATAAAAACTTTCATGCCTTGGGTAAAAGATCATCTGTGCACTACACAAATCATTTTTGGGAGCTAGTTAGAGGATAGAAAGGATTCCCACAGGAACTGCCTGCCATAGTGATCCTCATCATTGCTCTGAGTGCTCTGAACGAGAACATGTCCTTTTTTTAGGCAAATATATATACTTAACATAGAAAAGAAAAATGCAAATGATATGGTCAGCAGAGAATTCTTCCAGTTAATTATAACGAAGTCTTTACCAAAAATTGGAAAATCAATATTATTATAAACCTTAGGATCCAAATTTAATGAATATTTTTCCATTTAAGGCAGGTGGCCTTCTGCCAGTTTAAGAAACTGGGGTTTATATTTCACTCCAGCCTGTAGAGATTCTTCTTGAGGACCTTCACAATCATATTTGCATACCTGAAAATCTAGTTCTGTCAAAAATTGCATAGTCACATCTACTGTTAGTCTTCCTATCTTGTAAAAATGCACACAACTGCATGCAGAATGAAATTACTGCTCACTGCTGGCTTTCATTTGAGCCCTTTCAATTAATTTCCATTGACTATCATACTTTGCCACATCTAATACAGTCAATCCCAACAGAAACAAAGCTCCTCAATAATTGGCTTCAGGTTGATGGTAATCAGAAATTTGATCATTAAAAAAAAAAAAAATCAATTTGTTCTATTTTCTTGGTTCAAGGTACAAATGTAAAGGCAAATCAAACACATACTAAAACCCAGAATAAGTGATTCTTTTCAAAGTGGGAAAGAACCTGAAGTGTTGCTCTTAAATTCCTGCTAACTTACACGATTTCCATTGCAGCTAAACTAAAAACAGAACTCAACTGAAAAACCTTCAGGTTCTGCTTGCTCAATACAACCCCACTTTTTATTAAATTAAACTTCATTAAAAATGCATTTAATTTTTCATTAGAGACTTTAAGGCAATGTCACAGTAGAAAAAGAAATGCACCCTCTCAAGGTGGTTTTGGCCTTCCCCCAGCCCCACTCCCTAAAATCCTGTTTGGAACCAACCTTGCCTAAATGAGCAGTCCAGGCTCCTGATCTCAGCCTAGGATTCAAATTTCTCTCCAGTAGAAGAGTTTCCTATTAACCACTGTTGTACTTAAATATTGATCTGGAAGCTCAAACATGTCTAGCTTCAACATTTTAAAGAAGCCCAGAGTTCTGCTGGGTGCTGGCATTTATATTCATAGATTCCAGTCATGCTCACACAGCAGCAATTAGAAGATATCCCTTGAGTAACAGTAATTCCAAAAATAGTCTGTATGCATCACAGAAGATGAAGTACCACTTTTCTCTAAAGTAATGTATGCTGTACATTCAAGTATAATTAGCCCACTAGACTTCATAAATAGTATTAAACTAATTACTGTTTGCACCACTAGTGGCAGATGTGGTTAGAGATTATTAATTACAATGGACAATTTCTTGAATTTAACATACAAAATGCAAGGCAATTTCTCCACTTTATTTTCTGTCTGAATGAATATTTGCTGAGTGTTACGAGGGCTCTTTTAAATCACGGAGAGCTGTTATTTATGCAAACGACTGAGTGAAATAATAGATTTTCTAAATAAATAAATAAATAAATAAGCTGTTATTGACAAGGATATGGTTTTGCACCTATTCTAAATCAGACAAACAACAAAAGTGGTATGTGTTAGAAGAACTGGACAGAGATGAAATTTTATCTCCAGCTACATAACTGGTATGCTCAGATGAATTTTAAATAAACATCTAAAACTTTCAACATATGAGATGAAGTCAGTTTTCTCCAGAAATCTAGATACTTCAAAACTCACCAACTGACTACGGCAGTCACTCTCCGGCTTCACTAAAATGCTCTGCTTAACGTGGAGAAGGGTGCAGGGGAAGAAGAATTGCAAAAGGAACTGTCTCCTTGGAGTTATTTTCCAGGGCAAACCCCCCAGACCTTTAAAATTTAAACAGGGAGGGGAATTTTATTTAATGTACTGACACCTGGTATTGTGATTTCAGTAAATGTTGATGGAGCCCCCCAAAAAACTGTACATCAATATAAGACACACTGATAACCGACAGAAGCAAAGCAACTGTGTTTTAAAATTGAGGTGATTCTAGAATGATGCAGGTATAATGCAGTGAGAGGCAGGCTGACAGGATGTAGGGAGATATCAATAGGCATTCACACTTCACCTACACTTAACATCTCTTTTCTAGGACATTATTTGCCTTCTTAGTTTAAAACAAATGGAACTGTTCAGTTCTGTACTATTTCTCCTCTGAATGTTAACTGGTTAGCTTTCCTGCATAAGGACTGTTTTCTTGAATACACTCTTTTGGGAACATTAATGAAAAAAAACACATTAAACTTATCTAAATTCCAACTTATATTTTGGATGGATTTTACTTTTCACTTATTAAGATCTCATAATCTAAATACTGAACTAATACCAAATAGAATTCAACTTCTAAAACAACTTGATTTCTAGGATCACCCATTCTTATCAAGCATAACCCCTAAGATTCTCATTCTCATTTATTTGCTAATGCCTTTTTTGATACAAGTGCTATATTGAGTGTGCCCTTAACCCAATTCCAATACAAACGTACATTTTAATTTGGAGCAAATGGTCATCTCAGTTGTACTTTTGGTGGGAATTCAGGCACAAAAATGCATCAGGTAGAGGTTACAATGATTTGCCAAACAGAGATTCAAACATTCAGATCTGATTTCCTGGCAACTATTTCATGACATAAACGTTGTATCTTCAGCTAGCTTAGCTAACAATAGAATCTTTTAACCAAAAACTTCCAAGAAAACAAACCTTAGTGACATAAGAAGCTTATAGCATGTGGGTTTGGTAATTGTCATGCACTTTTTGAGTAAGAAATATGTTACACTTAAAAAGGCAAGCAAACAAACAACAAAGAAACCCCAGCACCAGAACTGCTGTTGATCAGGAAGAATATGATTGAACAGGATCAGTCCTCAGAGGTGGTCTTTCCAAGCTATATTAAAAGCATTAAAAAAGACATTTTCACTAATATATAGCAACATAGTTGCTTTGAAGATGAAGACTTACAGAATCAAGAACCATTATTTCCAGTTTAAGTCCTTGTAATTCTCCCTCTAATTTCTCAACTAAATACAGTAAACTGAGTCTGAATGCCCTGCTGCTTCCTTGAAAAATCTCTCTATAAACACTAAGTACTTTTCCTGTGAAACAGAATCACAATACTTTTAAAGCCATATTTCAAACAGTTTCTAAATCTTCAAAATATTCTATTTATAAATGGAATTAGGTCTATTAGCCTGCAACTATTTAAATGGCTGTGAGACTTACAGTCAAGCGATGGACTGTCAACAAGCTGGGATGCTCTGCTACTGCTTCAAAGGTCAGTAAAGTAGTCTTGATCAATTCTTCTGAGGCAGCTTGCCCTATTGGTAAAAATCATCTTATTTCTTTATAAAATACAGCTGTTATAATACCTGCATAGTAGAGTACTGCAATATCATGGGTTACCTTACCTATTGCTCTGTCCAAGTTTGTTTCTCCTGAATCTATTGACCTGATGAACTCCTACAAAAGAAGCAGCGTTTATGTTAAAACACTTTGGGAAGAAAAATTAAACAGCATAATCACTCAATAATTGCAACAAGAAACTCTTTAAGGAACTGTGTAAATACAAAATGTTAATGCACCTATATTAGGAAATACTTCCACAAAGATTCATTAAGACTGAAAGTACTAATGATGTAGCTGTTATAATTCTATAAGCCTGGAAAGCTGCTGGGCACTTAAATGTGGAGTAGACTAAGGACTATTATTATGATTAATATCAGGAATTATAACATTTCCAGCTAAACAGACATGAATTACACATCTTAATTTTTAAAAGAAAACTGTAACTTCTTAGAAGACTTTCAACTACCTTGGACATGGCTATGTCAAAAAAACTCCCTTAAAATGAGCAAAGATGCTGCAGAAAATGCAATTTTCTCTTATTTGCACCATCTTTTTCATCTCCTTGCATACTACACACACTGTGGATACAGTTACACACAGTAGAACAAGTAAAAATGTACACGCCCTTCTATTAAAAATCACCTAAATTAGTCACCATTTTAAGGAAGGGGCAATAAAATATTATTAATCCCATTAAGTAAATATTGTACAATGAGACCCACTATTCTTTTGCTTTTATTTCTATGCAGAGCTGTTTTTTAACATGGGAATGTAAAAGCCATGTTATTAACATCTGCAAAGGAAGGAAAATTCTCAGCAAAATTTGTAGCATGCTCTTTTTAACTAACGCAGCATTTAAGAAACTGGTGCTTGTTTTATGTCTCACTACCACATAAAATTTCATTATTAGATATTAAATTGACAGAAGGATCTACATGGGCTGTTTTCACAGTATGTAAAAAACATCCAAAGATTTTTTTCTCTAATTAAAAAAGGAGTAAGAAACCAATTATATATTTCATTATTTAAAAGCATCTTAGAGGCAGTTAAAAAACACAATTGCTTCTGTAAGAAAAAAGTTATCTTCCTGATCATTGGAAGAAAATTATTATGTATTATCTAATTAGGGAGTTTTGGAAGTGAGCAAATTATTTTGTTTGTTCATTTTAAGGCAGTTTCATACAACCATACCCTCAAGACCGACTTGGAAAAATCATAATAGTTGGTGCAAAATTTGTTCTGGCTACTAATGCTTATTTCCTTAATTTTTTCTTAGAAACACAAGAAGGAGATGTACTTTCTTTTCAAAGATGCAGCTGTCTGGGGTTTCTTAAGCAATGAAGAGAGATGGTGTGAGTTTTCAGTGCAGGTGAGCCTGTGCCCTGTGTTATTTGCTGTGCCTTTGGGGCAGCGTGTCCTCCACATGTTTATATTCCCAGCAGAAAACATGAAAGGACTGTCCTGACTCCTCCTCAGTTTCTTTGCTCAATGCCACTGAAAATTGCAGTGATGATAGAAGGAACTTCAAAGCAGCAAGGAAAAAAAATTCTCAATGAACAGCCATTACAGGAATATAACTTTTCTTTGCCTTCCAGATACCAAACACACATCTTTCCACTCCTCATCATTTCTTATTGTTAAGAGTAAGATTTTTGAATAAATCAGGGTGGGGGGAAAAAGGAACAAAACAAAAAAACCTGACAGACTGACTTGCTAAAGTCTTAGGGGCCTCAAATACAGCACAGTACTTTGGAAAAGTACAAGCTGATCATGGAATGTCCCTTTGTGATGTCAGTGGGAATGTTGGTAAACACAAAATTCCAGAGTAGATTGTTTCCTGCTCAAATGGATAGTTACTCTTTCAGACTGCAATTATATTAGTCATATCATAACACAGTTACAGAGTCACATAAAATGGATTAAGATGTGATACCAATTTTTCAGATATATTACTTTCTCTCCCCCTTTTTCCTGTGTAAGTTTACACAGTGCACGTAAGTTTCTGAATTGCCTTTTTCAATGGAGACAGGATGAGATGCAGGAAATACTGAGTGATCTGCTTCTCCTGGATTTGAGAGGAAAGCAGTGCTACCACAGCCAGCCTGACTTCCTCACTCAGCTGTTCAAATGAGCTGGAGTAACATCAAAAGAAAACTTACATTATACCTGGTCTGCTGCACCTAAGTTGTTGACAGAAGAATTTCACCTTCTAGAAGGTTGATTGAAAAGTATTAATAAATCTACTGCCTCCTTACAAATGCTTCAAAAGCATGAAGGGCTTTGTAATTCAACATCTACAATTTCTACCCCCGCCCTCCCCATCATTCTAATGCTAATTTTTATACCAATATTTTAGTAGAGCTAAATTAAACCCATATTTTCTTGGAATGAAGAGTCAAAGGAGAAAGAGAAGGGAATCTCAACACTTAACTTGAATCTCACTTTTTGTAGAAAAGCATTTCTGTATGTTATTGTGGAGGTAAATACCCAGTTGCCATTTATGAACTCATGCACTTAGAAGTATTTGCCCAACTCTCATAACACAACTTTAGAATATTCTTTTTTTTTTCCTTATTTAGCATAAAGAACTGTTTTCATATGAAGAAATTCCATCAGAACTGCACTACTTCATTTCTGCTATACTGTCCTATGGCACAGTTAAAAAGTTCACTTTCCATGGATAATGCCATAAATAGGTTACAGATCAACATGAGACAAATATCACCTCTGTAGCTTTTGATCAACTAAATACAGTGTAAAAGTTTAGGCAAGAAAAAAAAAGGCCACAAAAGGAATCAAAGCCTTAAATAGAGATTAGATTATAATTTCTCTAATTACTACTCATAAAACACTAGCGTGAAATTCTAGAGAGAATATTCTGTATAATTTAGAGCTAAACTTTTCTACTCTAAAATAAAGCACACAGGAAATTCTCAGTTTATCAAATACATGAGTTTCCCTTTGAGCCAGTAGATCACCACAGAAAATACTTTCTCATTATAAAGTTTTAAATATAATCAAAGTTTAAAACATCAGAACAAAGTTCTCTCTCCAAAATAAAAATTCAGTGTAATTTTGTTACATTAAAGAGACTTCCAAAATTTTATGCACAGGGGTTTTTTTTGTAAAAAATACTTAACTCATATGGTTATACTCACAAGTAAGGTGCCATAGCTGAAAAGAAACTCCTTGGTGACTATCTGGGGACGAAATACCTACATGAATTTATCCAAAGTTGAAAACAAAATGTTAAATGTGTATCTTTCAACTGAAAAAAGTAAACCAACTATTTCATATGTTAAAGAAAAAAAAGAGGACAAAATATGGATTTGCTTCTATAACTAGAGATGTTCTACAATGTGCAAGAATCAGACATCTTTAATGCTGTTTCATAGCCAGAATACTCATTAACATAACTACACATTAACAAAAGTTCTATTTTATTTGTTCTGACCACAATCAGCAGAAAATAAATTTGGGAAAAATGCAAGAGTTTGTCATTTTTTAACAATTCTAAGCAAAAAATCCAAGCTACCTGGGATGTCACAAGATGAAGCACCACAGGCATCATAGGAAGGCACATCTTCAGCTGTTTGGCCTGAACTGTCGATGGGTGTTTACGTCCAGAGACATTACTTAGGGCACTTAGAACATCACCTACAGAAAACAACATTTCAGGCTGATCCAACATAAATGCTTCTCACTAAACAGCAAATGACATATAAAACATCTCTGTTCACTCCTGCTGAAAGTAGTGGTCATGTGGCTGTACAATAAACCAGGCTGATCCAGCACTTCTCTTCCCAAGCTTCGTGTTCAACCAGGTCACATTCCTAGTCTGGCTACAGGGACAAGCACACTAAGGTGACCCCCGGCCAAAGGGTGAAGACAAATATAAGGCAGGAGTTGAAGTAAAGGTGAAATTACCCCTCTTGGCAGAGTGGGCTTATAATGGCTTTTGGTGACTAACTACGCATGGAATTATAATATTGAAACTCTATGGGTGCAACTCTATTTCCAGTGAAATAAAAAGCAAAATTCTCACGACCTTCAGCTAAGGAAGAAATGAATGAACCATGATCAGTGGGTGACATAATGCTGAAGCATGTTTTTCCCTGCAGCACAGTTCAACTGGAAAAGAGAAAAAACCCCACCTGAAAAGTCACAGCTCATATGCAAAGGAAAATTTTATAACCTGAAAATGTGAAAAGCCAAACGTTGCCTTGAAAGAACACTTTCTGTATCTTTTTTCCCCTAGAGAGAGAGTTGTGCAAAACTGTAAAAGGGAAATCACATAGAATTAAACAAATAAAGGATGGGGTTCAGTATTTTATATGATTTTCAGGCCAGAAAAGGCCCTTGCTTTCAGAGTAAGTCAGAGTTTAATCATGTTGAATAATACCAATGCTTTTCTTTTGCTCTCATGGAGTTCAATTTTCAATATAAGCAGAAATGACAGAGCCCAGCACTAAAGGAGGCTGTAAAAATACCCAACCTTAAAGATTTGACTCATTCACTGCTAAAGGAAAAGAAAGTCTGGCTTAACACTCCCAATACATAAACCAAGACACTGCTTTTCCATCAATACACTTTTGTCATGAATGACACACAATATGTTAATTCAACAAGAACTCTCTGTGGTTAGTAACAATTTACTGAACAATCTACTCTCTATATTGTAAGGACTACATTAGACAATTTTGCAGTTGATAAACAGATAGAAATGGTTATTTTTACTTTTAGAATTATATAAGCAACTTATATCCACTTCCTAGAAATAGGTCAAATATTATAAATGCAGAAATTAATTTTATTTCTCACAACAACTGAAAACTTTAACAATTATCCACAAGATTAATGATTTATTTTGTTTGTTTAAATGTATCTTTAGGGCCAATTTCTACAACATGTTAATCTATTTGGTTTATAGCTACATCTGGTGGAAGAAGATGGGATCAGTAAGGAGCTTACAGAAATGCATATTAAAAAAGCCAGCCAGGATTAATCTTAAATCAACAGTTAAACTGCTTTTAACTGTTCCAGTTTTCAAATCTGATTTATTTTTCTTAGGAGCCCATACCATCTCAAGCAGAAGTTGTTCCTTCATCATATTCAGAGCAATAAAAAGTCTACTGACAAATGTGGACCAATATGGATTGATAACTTAAAATTAAGGCAAACAATCAACACATAGATATAGGTTGGAAAAAAACAAAACAAAACAAAACAGTGTAGAAATTATGCTTGTTATCATTTATCAACATTCCATTGAAACTGTAAATCAGTAGCAAACACACACCTAAGAAACTCATATGTATGATGATAGTAACAATATATTTGATATATTGAACTTTCAGATTCTGAGGAAACATCAGGGCCTACTGTATCAGTTTCATATAGTACATTATACCAGCAGGACGTGAATTTCTGCCCCAAACATTCATAGCCTGAGACTTCCATCCTGAAATACAGCCAACATACAGACCTGATATTTAGTTAGAAAAAAAGGGGATCAGATGTTTGCAGCAAGGTAAAACTTTGCATTAGCATAGGAAGTAGAGCTTCTTTTAAAATAGCAGCATGGCATTTAGGTTTACTAACCTTTGCAGGGCTACCATTTCATTTTCAATATCCTAGCAGTAATGTACAGAAGATGAAAAATGCACCAGATATCATCTCATCAGAAATTAATTGTATGACAAAAAATGCTCTCATGCATGAGCAGATGAGTTTCAGACACCTAAACCAACTGAAGTATGTAGGCTGAAAATTTCCAGAAAAATTGCCTGGAGCAAATACTCCTTATATAAGTTTCAGGATAAGTGATTAACGTGTTCTCAGAGATACATCCTGTTGCATCTCTCCCAGCCCTCATTTTTGTGGGGCAAATTTGTTCTTGGGTTTTACAATGTTTGGAATATCTTTAGAACACTGATAAAACTTCTTATACATTTGGGCCTTGTTCCTGACTGAACTGAGGGGGTTTACTATTCCACAAGTACAAAATATCAATACAGGATATCTCACATGCTCACACAAAATATCTGATCATGACAGAACTAAAAAACTTAAGGAAGCTGATAGAATGCAAACTTCATGTAATCAGACAATCCAGCCTTTCCACCTGGATGTGTAAGGAGGTACTTGTTTCTTGAGGGAGCAAGCAAAGGTAGATATGTTCATTTAACCAAGTGAATTTACCTAGAATTCCTGGCAGCTCCTGCACGATGTGATAGATGAGAAGATCCAGGCACTTTGACAGATATTCACTGCCACCTTGCTGTTCTTTTCCTGATACGGTCTTTCTGCTGTCTCTTTCAATATACATCACCAGCCTGCATTTAAACAAGTGCAAAACATTATCTGTCATAACAAAAAAAAAATGCCTCTGTATCTCAAAAATACTACAGAACCAGACTTCTAGCAGCTGTGGTTACAATCAGGAGGGTACATTAGTTTTGGCCCTATTTTTAAAAAAAAATTAGACTTTTCTTATGAGTCAACTTGAAAAATATCACAAATTATTCAGTGAGGGAACACAAGAGAAACCCTTTAGCTGCTTTTACTAAGTGCAACTCCACTAGTTTAAATGAATATGCGAAGCTAATATAAGAAGTGAATCTCTTAGAGAAGAGACTGACTTTACAACCTACTTTTGAAATACATGACCAATATGTGCAATATGAGCAAAGTACTAACAGTATCCATTTTCAACAGGTAGGACTCAACAGCAAGAATAATTTAATTCAACGTTACAAGAGATCAATCTTTTACTCTGGAAAAATCATGTTACATTAACCATACTACAGCGTAATAAAACATTAGCACTAACTTGAATGGCTATATTGAAATAGATACAAGTCCCAACTACATCCTTTCTCTAGGATTGTGCTGCTCAAGGTTTCTAAGGGCAGGCTCAGTGCTCAGGTTGCAGCTGGCAGGTGCTGTGTGGCTTTGCCGTTCTGCAGAGTGACACTTCTCACAGTGCAGCAAGACCTGGTTTATCAGACACTGGCTAACTCACAGGAGATTGCTTTAATAATACACCTGTAACAGAATGCTCCAGGCAACATTTTCCAGTGCTTATTTGAATAGACAGAAGGGCCAGACTTCCCTTTAGGGGCATAATATTGACATCTTTGTTTCACGTTCAAGCTCCCTCCGGGTCCTGTGCAAAGACCCAGCAATCAGTGGGGAGTGAAATCCATGATTTGGATTTTAAGAATGTACTTCGGTACTATCTTTTTAAATACCCGTCTTATAATCAACTCTCTTTTATAGAATTATGAAAATAAGTTATTTATACTGCCTCAAGTGTACATAACAATACTGCAAGACTCACAAACAGAATTTCATGCTAGGAAATATGTCTTTCCATCAAAAAGCCAATTTATTCAATGAAATAAAACCTACTTAATGCATTTTGCAGATTTATGTCTCTAAACAATACATGACTGCTATTGAATATTACAACCTTATCCTTCCTAACCTGTGCTACAGAGACAGAGATCAGGCAAAAGATCCATTCAGTAACTACTTGTCACCTCTGCAATAACCCAGAAGCAACACAATTCAGCTACACTTCCCAGAGACAATGAGGACATCTTTTATTTTCCTTGTAATCTCTGGACATTGCATTAAATTATGAGGAATTTTGAATTGTCGCTTAGAAAAGAACTATCTCAAAATCTGACATTACATTTGAAATAGAATTTTCCTTTTAAAAGCTTTACACTTTTAAATATAAGAATTTGAACGTTTTAAACTAAAATGGTAAAATCCTTCAAGCCTTTTCAGACAATCAAGTAATTTTCACTCAAAAAATTGTTTAACTTTGGAAAAAAAAAAAAAAGAAAAAAAAAAAAGAGGATGACAAAATGTCAGAGTTTGTACAGATATTTTTCTTTAAGAAAACACTTCCATGATCTAGCAATTATCTGATTCTATATATATGAAAAATACAATTAGATTTGTGTAAGTTTTACTTGAAATTCACCAAATAGATTTCAACCTGAGTGGTTTTATTGCTTGGGAGGAAGAGGAAGATAATTTTTTACAAAAGCATGTTCTGTTATTTGATCACATTTGAGAAGCATAAAGAGTAGGTTCATTTATTCTGAGAAAGATTAAAAGTTTACATAAATTTCTGAATTCTCTCCTTTGTGTTGTCCTTCCCATCTCAAAATTGCCTTTCACAGAAATGTTTTCTAAAAATATGCACAAGTATTTTTTTCTCCTGATAGTCCTGCTTAACTAAACATTGTCTCAAGAAAACAGTGAAGATAAAAATTGGATAGACTGGAAAGCATTAGTGTCTCTATTTTCCTTGGACAAATTCCTCAGTCATACATAGAACAATTCATCAGTTACTTTTATTCCCTGAGGAATCTCAGTGTTCTCTCTAATGGGCAAAACTGGGGCCATAGAAAAACTTATTCAATGGCTTTCATGCACATTTGTCTTGCACTCAACAATTCATAAAAAATATGTAGGTATTAGTATAAGTAAGTTAAACATGATGAGGAAAAACGCCACTGTCTATGAAGCAAAGGTTTGATTCTGAAAAAATTCCTTGGAGTATCTGTACTGCAAAATAGGCCATCAGTGAGCTTTTACACAAAAAAAAAAAGGAAGAGAGCCCAAGGTTTCTTCCAAAAAAAAAAAAGTGAAGAGTGAAGCAAAAAGGGGAGAATTTCAGAGTGAACAGTTCTGAATGGTAGGGATGGGAATGAGGTCTAATACTTGAGAGAGTAAGAACTGTTCACTTATAATGATGATCAACATGAAGAAACAAGAAGATTTAGTCAATTCAGAAGATTGAGCAGAGATGTGATAAGACATGGTCTACAAATACAGAGGTGTCACCACAAAAGGAAGCAGACTGCATTGTCTCCCGTGTTTGACCTACAGAATTTCAATTCAAAAGTCCTAAAAAGGACTAGAATTTCTGAGAGTTAGGAATAGCACACAGTACAGCTGTCAGAAGAGGTCATGGAATACTCACCCATTTGCAATAATCATTAAAAAAAATTTCTAAAGCATAACAAACCTTGACCAGGGTCAGAAGGGTAGACTCTGCAACCGGTCAGCAACTCTTCAAGAACTTCTTTTTTCCTTCTATTTTAACATTTGACCTTTACACTCCACATCGTTAAAATCATCTATAGATATCAATAAGGTTCAGCTGTAGCTTTACCAGCATCTCAACAGAGGTGAAAGAATGCAATGCAACCTCACAGCTGGCTGAGCCTACAACAAGGTCTCTCACTCGCAGTCTTCCCCCCCCCCACCTCTCCCCTCAGTTCACTAAGCTCACAGAGAACAACAGATCTTAAAGAAACTAGAGAAGGTTGTGCATGCTTTAAGGACATGTACAGTCCATTTCACACATCAATTCAAGCACTAGTTATTAGTTTTATTATTATTATTTATTATCATTGTTAATAGTCAACCTCTGGTAACAGAAAAGGGTGAAGATACGTAAAGGATATTTAAGATAGGTGTATTGTTTACAGAGATGCAACACTGGATGGCACATCATGCTGATAAGAGGGTCAATCCCTATTTCTTCCTTTCTACCACTTTTTTTTTTTTTTTCTTCTTTTTAATTTGATACCAGCTTGCTGGATTTTTCTCCTGAAATCACTGACTTATGTAATTGTTCCCTCCTGCCTTCCATTTCCATGTTTCCCCATCTGATTGAGCACCAAGCTTTTCTGTTCTTTTCCTCACTATTTTTCTAGATCAGTCTTAGACGGATAAGGCAAATTGGCTCTACTAGATGTGAGATTGTAGGTTTCCAGGCAGAGCTTTTCAATTGAGGGCATATAAGACATGAAAATTTAAAAAATATGGGAGGTGGGAACAGGCAACAGAGAAAGATTTCATTCAGAAATTATGTTGTAGTGCATAGTCAGGTTTTTGCAGATGAAAGTCTGTCAGGAATACTACCATATCTTTCCACAAGTTCCCATCTCTACAGACAGTGAAAAAAAAAGCAAGAGGTTTAAATAAATTCTTTTGGGAGGAATTTCAATTTCCAGGTCAGTCTCTTTTCACCTAGGAAATTCTCTGAAACCCTTTAGACACAAAAAGAACGATTCAGTGAGACTAATTGGAAATTACTACTAATTCAGAAAAGGGAAACATTAAAAGTTTCAACAAAACTTCAGGTTGTATCCCTCCCCTCAAGAACAGGTAGCTTGCTTTGGAAATCAAGGAGAATATAAAGACTAGAACACTCAACAATAAGCAAAGCAAGTTAATTTGCACAGTGTAAGCAAACAAGTGCTACTTCAGCCTAAATGGTCTCATATCTTCTCTAGCTGTATGAAATGGGGAAGAACAAAAGGTTTGTAATGGACTACCATGAAACATGTAGAAAAAAGAATAAAAGGTAAATTGCATCAATGTGAGACAAAAAGTTCACTTCAAAATTATATTTCTTACTAGATATAAGCACTTTTTATCCAGAGATCTGAAAATCTCCAAGTAGTTTGGCAAGTCCTAGTGACATTTCCTTGATGGTGTCATTGTCAAGGTTTTGAATTACACAACTGCACAACAACTAATCTAATAAATTAAAATTTGCTAAGATAGATTTGGAGAATTTGGGCTTACACAGGTAAGTAGTCTTAAGATTGCATTCAAGGAATCAAGACTTGTAACACGGGGTACTTATGGTCCTAGCCCAGAGGCACCTTACTGCTGGCAATAAAACAGGGGGTAAGCCAGTGCCTACTTCTGCTGCCTTTTGTTTCCTGATACCTGTGCAAAAACTACAAGAAAAACACAAGGAAATACCTCTTGGTAGCACCAGCACAGCTAAAATACACTTCCCTCTTACCCTCTTTCCTTTATACTTCCTCTTCCCCTACTCTTCCCTTCCGTTTCACTTCCTTTCACCCTCCCTTCTCCTTTCCTTGCCCGTCCCTCCCACTGAGTAGAACCACAATGACACCACTGTTTTTGACTCACATGGCCACAGCTTTTTCAGCTCCAAAACCAGCTGCAAGGACACATATCACACAGCTTACCAGTGGGAACAGGATTTTATTTTCTGAATTGTCAGTGAAGAATTTTTTCCTCCTATCAAATCTAAACCTCTCCTGGTGCAACTTAAGGTCATTTCTTCTTGTCCTATGGCTTGTTACGTGAAAAAAGGGAGACTCCCACCTTGCTGCAACTTCTTTTCAGGTAAACAACCTCACTTCCTTCAGCTCCTCCTCAGACCCTACCCCAGCTTTGTTGCCTTCTAGGAAGGACAGTTCTGTAGAGCTTTGGGGTGCTTGCCCCAAAGCAATCCCCAAGCTCAGGAGGCCCGGGGGGCTGTTTTTAGCACAAATCCAAAACACAGCCTCTCTATGTAGTTACTCTGAAGAAAATTAACACTATCCCAGCCAAACCCAACTCATTTACTAAACTAAACAAAAGCCCTTTTAAATGCCAAATTGAACAACATTTAACTCAAAGCTGTAGTTATATGCAGTGTTGCCATGAAACAGTTATTACTGTCTTACCATCTGCATCATCCTTTAAGTGATGCACACTGAAAAATTGCCTTATATTGATTATCATTAACAGATTCTATCATCTAAGGCAATATAAATCCTGTTACAGACTTTAGATGCAACTGCTGAAGACACACCATTAAATACAAGTTATGCACTTTTTACTACATACTCTTTATTTTACTCAAATCAAACACCCTCATAAAGACAATTTGAGTATATCAATCTGTTTACTGCTTACTGTACAAGCAATTCTGAATTTATGAGTCTTAATTTCGAAGCAACTCCTCGGTCACAGAACTGGAGACATGTAACTAAAATAGTCCAAAAAGAATTGAACAGTGCAAGTCAATGAGTATCCAGTATCCTTGTTCTTCCAGAGTTCATGATACTATGAAAGTAGATGTCTCCACATGGAATGAGTCATTTCTCTCTCTCACTTTCTAGATGTAAGAGAAAGGTTTTAGGCTAGACAATCTATTCCCTCAAGAGACATACTAGCCACTAAAGAACAATTATGAAGACAATGTAACAATGAAGAAAAACAGTTTATCAATTCAATAAAACTGCTGTAAGACTTGCTTATTGTTTTACCTAATGTGTTACATTATGTGTTGGTCCCTAACCAGCTCTGTCTGGAGCATCACAATAAAACAGCAGGATAAAGCCAAAATTTCTAACACAAAATCATATCCCAAATTCACAACACATTCTCTTCAGAAAGGGTGTCCACTGGAAAGTATTATAAATAAAGCAAATTGTTGACAAAAGTCATTCAACTTCTTCTCTTTCACATAATATCTGAGGTATAGATAAACAAACAGTAACTGGCCACACAGGATTTCTGTCAGACATTTCTCCAAACACACCACAGAGCACCATATGTGTTTGAAGCATATGAATAGCAAGAGTTATTAAGAATGTAACCATTCAAAAAGTTACTTACAAATCATTAGAGATATTTTCCACTAACCAGAACACATATTCTGCTAAAAATGCCTAGAAGCATAAAAAGACACACACAAAAAAGAAACTTCCGTTCAGTCCTTATTCTCTGAGATTTTAAACATATTGGGATATCCACAGGTTTGTATGTGAATGGAGGAACACCATGACAGCATCCACAAGGTATCCCCTCACAACAGCTTCATGTTCTAAGTCACCTCCTCCTTCCAATCCAGCCCTCTATCTCAAATGTATGTCCCGATTCTTCTCAAAAATTAATGTAAGATACAAAGTTATATTTGCTGTTTTACAGCAATAGATTTACAGCTACCCACAAACCTCATCTTTTTTTACTTTCTGTTCCAAATCTTTTATTTCAATACTGTAAAAATTATATACTTTTTTTGCTGTTCTTTATACTGAACAGTAGAAGATATAAATCCCAAGTGAAATTTCTTTCAGCTTATTTCTCCAATCACCTCAAAACATGCTGAAAATTCACATTCTAACACAATCTAATTTGCTCCTCTCTGATAAAGGAATGTTTTTGTGCCATCAGAAGACACAAAATTTCAAATAACAAGTCCACTGTGAATAATTTATTGCAAAGTGTTTTAAAACACAGAAAAATTAAATACTTCATGTAAAAGTCACAGGAATTTACTGGTGATTCTGTAAATCACTCCCACAGCACCTATAGCCAAGAAATACTGTTGTGCCTTGAATGCGTCTGTACTGAAGAGACTCTGCATTACATCAAAACCCAGGATGAGGAAGGCACATGACAGAATCTTTTGTTTTGCTTTTCCCATCACAACAAGTCGCTGTTGCAGTATTTGTTCTGCCCTTCCCAAAGCAAAATCTGCTCCTTGCTAATGCTCACTGGGACCACAAGTTACTTTAAAAGGCAGACTGTCCCCGTAAGACAGTGGTTTCCTCTTGTGAGTTATTGTCACCTGATGACCCCACATAAAAGAGAATACTCTTTTCTTTATATTCTCATGAACAAAAGGATTCATTATTACACAGAAAACAGTTCACTTCTAAAACACTGCCTCAAAAATACCACACATTAAAAAGTATTGCAGGTACAACTTTAAAAATTATATATTTAATTATCTTTCGTATCACCTTACCTTGCTTGACAACTGATTAGCAACATCTCTCTGTTATGAATTAAAACTTGTAGCAGGACCAGAAAGGCTTTTGCTCGAATATAAGTTGAAGGACTTTCAAGTAAACGGAAAAAAGTTGTCACAAAATCCTTGGTGGAAATAAACACAAATTCATTAACGTTACTCACCCTGTGTTGTAACACTGTGTACATTTAGATTTTGCTTATTTTCATGTGCATTCTGTGTAAGATACTTTTAATGTTACATAAAGAAAAACTAAATCCATAAAACACTGGTAAATAAATTCTGTCCAGGACAGACTGACCCAGGGCAAAGCTACTTTGAACATCTTCACAAGTGCTAATGCAACAAGTAAACAGTGTCTGACACACTATGACCAAAATGGTATGAAATTAACTACAAAAGATGATAAAGCTTATTTTTTAAAATGTCTTACCTTAAAGATAAGCATAGGATATTTTAATATATTTATTTTAAAAGAAGACTGAGCTATTTTCAGAATACATAAGTATTTAGGCACAAATATGATTATATTTTTACCTATTCACTCCCATATATGCAGAAAGATTAGAAACAATGCCTTAGTTGGATACAATCTTGTCAATATCAGACCCCAATGTACACCAGATGCTCCAAATAGATGGTGAAACTATTTCTACCATCTCTGATTTTTCTTATCTAAACTAATTTTATTTTGGGTTCATAAAGTGAACATCATCTTTTCAAGGAGAAAAAACTCAAAATTAGGACTTGGAAACCAAGAGGATAAACCACAAGCAGTAAGGAGCTATGACTTTGATAATCCACTGACCATTCTCCCTTCCCACAGTAACGTCAATTTATAAGTTGCCAAGATCCTTGTTACCTCACTCCTCCCTAAATCCAACTAAAAGAACTATTAAAAAAGTTTAACAAAGATAGTGATAAACAAAGAATAACCACAAAACATTTCCCTTCAGAAGTTTAGCAGTGGTTAGCTGACTGGACTTTGAAATCACAGCTTTCCTTTTTTCCTCCCTCATTTTTTCCCTATACATTGAACAGATTTTCCTCTCTAGTTCCTGGAATGTGGCCTGATACGTGGAAAAACATGAGATTTGTGTGTAGGGCCTCAAGTTCCAAGGGAATAAAGTTGAGAATCAGTGGAAGGTAAAAGAGCTCTCAAATTATTAACAACATAATTAGGTATTATGAGTTGTAAAAGACAAGGATCATTTATGCTCTGTCCACCAATAACTCGTGAAGAACCAGAGAAATTTAAAAAAAAGACAAGCAACTATATGGAGTATCTTCCACCTCTGAGGAATAAAAATATCTGCTGCTTATCTGTACTTTACAAAGACCAGTTGGGGTGCTTGCTAAAAATAGCAAAATTAAAAAAAAAAAAAAAAAAATAAAAAAAATCCATCTTCCAAGATTATCTTGCTGCCAGTAGTGATGGTATTTTTGGATGAGCTCTTGATCAGGATGTCTTGTTCTAAAAACACAAACTCTACTTCAAATCTCTAAATCTTCTCAAAAAAAACCAAAACCAAAAACCAAAATCAGAAGTAAAGACTGAGCTGGAATTTCCAAACAGGGTCAACTGGCTCTATGCAAGAATTAGACTGGGCACAAGTGGCCTCATCAACACAAACCACCTTCAAACAGCTGAGCTGGATTCTCAAGGCAGTGACACCACAGAAACGTGCAGTCTGTGCCTGTATGTGTGTGCAAAGTTTAGAATCCTGCTGTGGGATGCACATTTAACATACAAAGCATTATTCACACTCCTCTTCTGCTGACAGAACAACTGCAAATCAACACTGAATGTGGTTTTAACAATTAACTATGTATCTTTACAGAGA
Source organism: Formicarius rufipectus (assembly GCA_013399695.1). Lineage (NCBI taxonomy): Eukaryota > Metazoa > Chordata > Aves > Passeriformes > Formicariidae > Formicarius > Formicarius rufipectus. The sequence continues at coordinate 852,010 of VXAU01000979.1, read as the reverse complement.
CTGGAAAAAGAAGAGGAGTGTAAGAGTTGGCCAAGAAACAGTCAGATTTTACTTGGATACCATTTTAATTCTGTCTTCAAAAGCAGTCAGAGACAGTAACTACAGAAATATCAGAAAAACAAACTGCTAATTTTTCTAGAACTGTTTTCCTGTATTTTAATAATTTATTTCGTAAACAAGAGAGTTCCTCAACCTTGTGGTTAAAAGTGCAAACTGTGTAGAGTTTCCTGCCTTAAACACTTCAACAGCTCACAAAGCATGACTTGTAGCTCTTCCAGTACGAACTCACAGCAGTAAAGTTTTTAAATGACAATCTACTAAAAGCAAAGATTGAAATTTTAATAAAGTGTGGTTTGTGGTTTAGCTTTTTGCTGTTGCTGTTTTGAGGGGGTTTTAAATTAAATTACTCAAAACAACAACAATAATGTTTTCATGTTAAGAAACCCCATAAGACCTCAGACTTAGTCAAAGAGTATGTATAATCCACCACTGACTGTGCTAACATAAAAGGGCTTGATAGGCCATGCACGGGGACATCACGACAAAGACACACGCAAGTAAAGCTAAAGCACATCTGACTAGTTTGAGTCCTTGTGCTCTGGAAAGCATGTAAGGTTACCATGGGCTAGGATAACATCAGCAATTAAAATAAGCTACATCAGATTTATCTGGGAATGTTCTAATAATTTGGCCTAAGAAATACATGTGACGTTATGGAATCTGCTTTTCTGGCTGGTCTGAGGACTCCAAAACAGCAACAGTTTATCCAAAGAAAATCTGAAGCACATCTTTGCTGAACTGCAGGACTCAATATACCAAAAAAGTCAAAACTGACTGAAATACCCCCAAATACTTTAAATATTAATCATTTCATTGCTACATTGTTCTTCTCTTCCCTGCAACTGGTTTGATGTATCCATGGAGACCCTGCCGGGTAAGGACACACCTTTCATTGCTGTCAACTGCAACAAGATCATGACTTCATACTGGATACACTCAGTAATACTGAAAATGGAGTTTAAAACAGAAGCAATGATGTTTTCAAATTGGGGAGAACAGTCAGACACTATTTCACTCATTCAAAGGTGACTCTTGACAACCAGATGAAAGTAATAGGCAGTGGTATTTTTATCCACTAGTACAGCGTGTCAGAGTCTGGATTTTGAGTTCTTTTTCCATATGTTATTTCAAAACCAGAATTTCAGCTATTTCAGCTTTCCAAACAAGACACTATAATAGAAAGGCTCTGTATCAGAGGGGAGCAAAGCCCAGTCCCTTTTAGCTATTCCAGTTCTCTGAAGATTGACACTGGTGTACGTGATCACAGAACTGCACTTCTCCTTATCCTCTGGCTTTTATTTTCTAAGAGGTTCTTATCACTCCTCTCGAAGGGAGAAGAAAACAAAGGCACCCCTAAGTCTTATAAGCCAAGGGAGTTTCTAGATAACACCCACAAAGCTAAATTATCTCCATCTTGAATTTGTATCTTTAAGCATCTTTTCATATATTGGTTTACAGCCATATTAAACAGATAGTCTGTGGCACTTCTGCCTCTTAAGCTGGAGTACACAAAAATTCTACAGAAGGTAAAATAATTTGTAGACCAACACTACTCACTTTCCCCTTCTCTTATTAAGATGGGCTTGTGTGTCATGAGCATGGAATATTGAAAAGGACTTTGAGCATTAAATTCAATTTTCAGCACTAAAATATTATTACTGCATTCAGTATGATAACACCTGGATGTTCAATACAGGAGCAGGATTACATCTGCAAATCCTACTCAAGAAAAGTAGAAATCTAGTTTTATTCCAAAATCCTACCATCTAATTTGAATAAACATTCTATGAGATACAGGCTTCTCTGAGCTTTCAGACAGGTACAGTTATCAAATGTGGGCACATGCAGCAGAACTAGACCCACTTTGCCAGTTTTTAAAGTACAATGTTTTTCACCTATGGCTTTGGCTACTATTCCCATTTCTATCATTACTTTGATATATCCTGTTAAAGGAATGTCTCTATTTGTCTGTATTTCAATTTTCTAATCTGCAACATTTTATTAAAATTGTTTATAAGAACTGGAATATCAAAAGGGGAATTCTTTTAGCAATTATTCACAAGAAATTCAGTATCTGGAAGAGAGTCCTTTTAGCAATATAAGTCCTAAGTCCCAGAAATTTCTCACAGAAAACATCATGCTGTAGCTATTACACATTGCATTCTTTCTCTGAATGGTCAAAGAAATAATTTTGGACCACACTTCTCTGACTATACCATCACCTCACACTACTGTGCACTATAAGAAACTGCAATATTACAGGGCAATTTGCCACCAGTCAGTGCTGTTGTTGTGGAACATGTGGAAAGCTTAAGGCCAGCTGACATTCACAAAATTCTGCCAATGGCACAGAAAGGACTTTTAGGAAGAGAATGAGTGATGTCAGGCTGCAAGAAGAAATGGGTGGAAAACAGAAAATTATTTTTAATTTAAATACCATTGGTAAAACAACATGTAGAGAAACAAGACTCTACCAACTAACACCCAACAGATTACCATAGTCAAGATGATTGTCAGGTTACAAGATACATTATAACAGAGTATCTGGTTAAAACAAGAATTAAAGTTCCTCTTTTCTTTGTGAAAAGGGAGATTACTTTTACTTACGAATTATGCAGACATACTGCCAAAAAACCCCCACTGTTTCTCTAAACAGGAAATAATTCGATAATCAAAATAGAAACTTTTTAATCGCCTCTACCAAAAATTATATTAGACATGTATCCAATCAGTAGTTTTATTCAGTGACACTAAAAAGAAAACACTTAGGTATTAAAATGCTAGACATTTTAGTGTCTGCAAGACATTTCACTTACAAATTGGCCTAAGGTCCTTTAAGGAGAGCATAAAGTGCAGCTTTGGATTCAATCAGGACAGTCATTATTTTCTCTTTTATATGTCTAGAAGAGCTATGTCAAATAGCTGTCCTAACACGTTCCTTATTGATTTTCCTTAGGGAAAATTATCAGTTATGGTCAGAGTTTTCTGAATTGATTGAATTTTAGCTGCAGTAACAATTTATATACCCATTAGTACCATTTCTCCAAGATCTGTGAGGGAGAAAGAAAAACTATACACCTTATTATTTAGATTCTACGCAAAAAAAAAAAAAGTATAAAATAAACACATTGCTCATTTCCTGCCATTCAGATATATCAATGTCACTTAGTTAAGCACTTTGAAAACCCCAAACGAGTACTAGAGCCAACTTTAAGTTTCCCTTAGTGAAATTCCATGCTACTAAATAACATTAATGTGAAATCAAACCTTTTCCTGAATTAGCCTCTGTGGATGAATCCCACGTGACAACATTGCTGAAAACATGGTGAGCATGTACTGCTGAATTTTGCATATTCCATTGGCCAGGGAATTTAGTACAGCTGTTAATCCCACTTTTTCAATGACACTCTGGAAAACATTAGGTGAGGAACGAGTAATTCTGCACAAAGCCTATAAATGGGAAAAGAAACATATTGTTGGTTAATGGGACTATTACCTCAAGAAAGATAATGGAAAATAAAAGCAGGTCGTGAATTTAGGAACTTAAGGAATTTATACAGATTCATTCATAAGACAAATATTAGGGGAAACAACTACTCATTTTTAGAAACCTAGAATTCTTCTAAAGATACAGCTACACACTCCATACAGCTGAAATTCAAATATTTGGCACACCAAAATCAAATACAGTCACATTACTCTTTTCCCTGGAGAACAATGACTGTGGAGCAGCATAGTCCATGCCTAAGCACAGAATGTAGGCAGTGTCAGACAACACTGTACCAGAAGGAAGTACAGCAGCACAAACTGCACACATGGCACACACCCCAGGAGTTCTGGTCACCCACAAAGGTGGCCATCCTCTCTTTCCATGCTCATGGGCTGTAATTTGGGTTGTTCACTATCTAAAGTCTATCTTGAGCCTTAGATACTACTTCACATCTGGATACTTGTTACAGAACAGTGGTTAGTACAATAAACATGCAACATTCTCAAAATGGGTGATTTGCAAATATCAGTGATTAAAACAATTCTAACAGCAAATACAGATAATTGCCCCTGGTCAGTGTTTACCAACTTAGTTATTTCCTAACAAACACTACTAAACCTGAGTGGATTCATCTCTAACTCAACACAGCTTTTCCCTTTGATACCTGTGGAAATGCAGCCTTCTAGAGACTCTTAACTGCTTTTGTCCTCCACAGGTAAAGAAAATAAGACTCTTTAAACATGAACAATTTCTTTTTCTTTGGTTTGAATGTACTCTTAGGATAAGAGAACAGCTTATGTCAATTATTTGGTTCACATGAAAATCTGAATTGATTTTCAGGAAAAACCCTGAAGGTGAATTTCACTTGTGAAGAGTAATGTTTACAATTTCTTTGTTCTCTTCAGACCACCTCTGTTTACAAACTGCTGCTTACTTGGTGTGTACTTCATAAGGAGGGCTCACTTAAGAGAAACTGTAGTCAATTATACCCTCAGAATACTATCACCAGAGAAAAGCTTTCCATGTAAGAACCTCAAACTGCTCAGTTCCTCAGTGCCCTTAGAAAAATGAAATCATAAAAGACAGTAAATCAGGAACTTATAAGACAAGTTTTTGATGCTATTCTGCTGTTCATCCATTCTGCTCCTGCTCTTCCTTGTCCTTTCTGGTTCAGGAACCATATCAATTGCAGCTTTTTTTTTTTTTCCCCTCTTATTATCTTCCCCCCTCTTTTAAAACACAGACACTCAATCTCAGTTTCTCAGTATGGCATGCTCTATTTACCCAAGGACACAATCCAGCCCTTCACCTCTGTTCTGAGGTCTCAAAAGGAGTGGGCAGGAGCATTTAGTGCATTCATTAAAAATATCCTTGAGAGTCATGTTACCAGTGAACTGCTGGGACTTAGGGACAGACACGGAGCAAACTTGGTGTGTTAATACAGTGTATGGACACAACAATCCCTTAGTTCTCTGTTACACACCTTGGCAAACAAGGGTGACCGCAGCCACAGGCTCTCAGATGACTTCCAGGCAAATCCAGGAAAGACATGGCTGTCTTCTAGGATTATCCTGCAGCTTTAGAGGCAGTAGGAAAGCTCCAGCCCACCAACAGACAATGGGAGAAGCTTCAAACTCCCAGCAGTTTGCGTGTCACAGAGCACTCTGAACCCAATAGTTCAGTAGAAAAGCAGAACACAGAATGGGGAATACAGGACAAGGCATTCTAAACCACTTCAGTAGGTCCAGTATCTGGAGAGAACAGATGGAGATAGGTGGAAAGGTGGTGAGGCAGGAATTGGAAACATGATGAAAGAGGTAAGAGCAGGCAGCAGACTTGGTACAGGAAGCATTGACAGAGAGAGGAAGGCATTGTCAGAGCTTCCCCTGGAACTGCCTTCTCCATCCCTGCTCTTTGCACAGCCTTAGCCAGCACCCTTTCTCTCAGCAGTTCCAACCCTACACCCTGCCCTCATGATCCTTATCAGTCCTTTCAGACTTGAGAGTTCAATGAGTCTGTGATCACTTATGCCCTATCCTTCTGGTCTTACATGCCACCTGTGACTGAGTAGCATTCATCCTTCCAACGTGTCCTTCACATCTCTCAAGTTTGAGCATGAATGCACTAAGGTATCTGCAATAAATCTCTGAAAGAAACTATTCAGCACCAGTTATGTAAGGAAAAAAAAATTTAAAAAAGAAACCAAATCCCCAAAAAGACTGTGTTGAGCTTTCCCAAACTAATTCCCACTTAAGGGGCTTATGTTTTCTCTGCCAGCAGAAAAAGCTTAGAAATAAAATTTTAAATTCTTCTAAAAAAAAAATTTAAAACTTTGCAGTATATTGGAAAAAATATTCTTCCTGCTGCTGAGCTTGTCAGAATATCACTTTGACATCTTACAGGTTTTTTTTTTCCCCTAAGTCTAGCAAAATGATAAAAAGACATGGCTTTCCTACAGGCAAAATCTGTGATATTTACCTGAGGCATGTTGGACTCCAAAGAGAAAAGTAATACTGAGACCAAGTCCCCGTTTGCCACCTCTGACAGGCAGGACAAGGTAAAATGTCATTCCACAACTCCAGAGACTGAAGACAGAGAATCTTCTTGATATATTTTTATTATTGATTGAAATAATGATAAGTAAAATTTCATAGTGCCTTACTACTGATATGCTTTACAGACAGACTGCTAACACTAAGTAAAGATAAGACACATGTATTACTTAAGAGAAATGTATTTTTACATCTGAATGTAGATGTCAGTCACAAAGAAATTCTTCAGGAGACATTCAAGCAAGGCAAGAAATAAAATAAAATAGGACATTGATGATGTCAGCTTATGTGGTCATGCAGAATAAAAATGCCTGGATATCTGTAGCAACAACTTAATGTAGAAATCATACAGTACACTATAGTTGGAGAATACATTAGTATTTTATAATCAGTTGTTGTTGGTTGGATTTTGCCAACGAAGATCTTGGGATAAGCCTGCACAATGGATTTTTTAGGTGAGGCACAGTGTGTGTGGAACTGGCCCCACCCCCTTTACTCCTGAGGTTCATCTTGCCACGGCCGAGCAGCTCGGACGGCGACAGTGAGTTCCTCCAGGATTCGAACCGGCGTCCTCAGAGGAGGAGCCGGCTCCACAGGCGGGGGCCTATGCCACTCGGCCAACACCTGCCGCCTCTCAAGTGTAACATCTCAGATTAACATTAAGGAAAAAAAACAACAAACAGAAAAGCAATAATGTCAGGTTGTTGAGCAATCCTGGGAGCTCACGTGGGTCAGAGCACCAGGGGAAGACCTCGCCTTTTCCTCTCTGCCACCGAATGACACAAACGTGGCACTGCAGCCACGCCTGCAACACACGCTGGGGCAGTTTTACAATCAGTATGTCACTGAAATCTCCATAAACTTCAGCTGGTAAAAGATCTGCCTGCACTGGGTTTCAACATTGATTGACTGACTTTCTTCAAAAGTTAAGGTTATACACCAAATGCCCCAGCAGTATAAATACATAATTATGATTTACATCAGGCATTGAGTAGTAAGTTTGCACACTCCTGTTCCTTTAGTGTTTTACTGCAAAGCAGAGAGAGAGACTGGAGTACCACCTAAATCTCAGTCATCTGATAAAGCAAACAAACCCCAAAACAATGGAGGGAAAAGTCCAGGAACATATTCAGACCCAAGCACACCTGTGTGAAGTAATCTGAAAGAAAGAGATGGATTCAGCTACATGGATAGTAATAATTTACATGAAGACCAGAAAAAGAAGAAACCAAACACTTCAACCAAGGATCTAGAAGAGCATGTCTTACTCTTGCAAGCCCCCTCACTGCTGCTTTCACTCAAAGCTCTCCAATAAATTAATCTGGAGCAAGCCCTACCTCCAGCATGCCTGAAACCTCAGCAAGGACACAAAGGGAAAGGTATGACCTCCCCTTAGCCTATTGCCTTCAGAGGACAAAAACGTTCCTTGGAAACAGTTACGGTTTTGTTCCTGTTGTCCATATGTACATTTATACTGCAGATATGCACGAGAAGCTGGCAAATGTTGTCCCAATTTTCAAGAAGGGCAAGAAGGAGAACCCTCCAAACTACAGGCTTGTCAGTCTCACTTCAGTGTCTGGTAAAGTTATGGAGAAGATTATTCTGAGAGGTATTGAAAAACCTCTCAAAGATAAGGCAGTCATTGGTCACAGCCAGCAAAGTCTTGCTTATCCAATCTGACCTCCTTTTACGACAAGGCGGCCCCACATGGCTGTCCCTCACAGGATCCTCCTGGACAAAACGTCCAGTACACAGCTGGATGAACTCATCATGTGGTGGGGGAGAAGTTGGCTCATGGGTCGGGCTCAAAGTGTTACAGTGAATGTGGTGACATCAGACTGGTGACCTGTCACTAGTGGGATTCCGCAGGGCTCCATCCTGGACCCTGTGCTCTTCAACATCTTCCTGAGTGACTTGGACACAGGACTGGAAGGGATGCTGAGTAAGTTTGTAGATGACACAAAATGGGGAGGAGCTGTTGACTCCCCTAGAGGCAGAGGAACATTGCAAATTAGAGGCTGGGCAATCACCAACCATAGGAGGATCAACAAGGGGAAGTGCCGGATTCTGCACCTGGGATGGAACAACCCTGGATGTACAAACAGACTGGGGAATGAGGTGATGGAAAGCATTGCCATGAAAGGGACCTGGGGGTCCTGGTGGATGGCAAGCTGGATATGAGCCAGCAGTGCCTTGGTAGCCTGGAGGGACAACCCTGTCCTGGGGAGCATCAGGCACAGCATTGCCAGCTGGGCGAGGAGGGGATTGTCCTGCTCTGCTCTGAGGCAGCCTCACCTGAAATATTGTGGGCAGCTTTGGGTGACAACATATAAGATATTCAGCTATTGGAGAGTGTTCAAAAGAGGCCAATGAAGATGGTGAAGGGCCCTGAGGGAAGCCACAGGAGAAGCAGCTGAGGGTACTTGGGCTGTTCAGCCTGGAGAAGAGGAGACTGAGGGGAAACCTCATTGCAGTTACAGCTTCCTGGTGAGGGGGAGAGGAGGGGCAGGCACTGATCTGTGCTCTGTGGTGACCAGTGACAGCACCTGAGGGAATGGCCTAAAGTTGTGTCAGGGGAGGTTTAGGCTGGATGTTAGGAAGAGCTTCCTCACACAGAGGACACTGAACAGGCTCGCTGGGGCAGTCACAGCACTAAGTCTGACAGAGCTCAAGAAGCGTTTAGACAATACCCTCAGGCACATGGTGGGACTCCTGGGGATGGTCCTGTACAGGACCAGGAGTTGGACACTATGATCCTTGTGGGTTCCTTTCAACTTGGTATATTCTGTGATTCTGCAAAGATGTTGAAGAAATTTTGCCTCAGCAGATCTGTGTGCACACACAGCTTGGTCATCTCTTCAAAATGAAAGCCTCAACCCCAAAGAATATATTAGTAAGGAATTTCAAGAGAGAAAAGGTAATAAAATCATAAAAAGCCATCATTTTTACTTAGATTGACCACTGCCACTGAAAGATAGTCCCAGAAATCAGATGAGTTTCTCAAGGAAATTCTGGTATCAAACCTCCTGAAACACACTGCTTAATCCTAACATGTCATCTATAAGACAGCTTATAGAGTAGTTTTTAATAAACTTCATAATAAAAATTCAAAGATTTTAAACAGAAAAAAAAAATCAAGAAGCAAAAGCTCTCTTTTATTGCCTCAATGCTAGATGTGTGTGCCTGCATCCTGCTGCAGCAGTGACACTGCCATCTTTCATCTGGGAAGTCAAGTTTAAACTCACCAGTGAGCCTGAGCTCTACCAGGAAATGAGCACCCACCTATCACTCTTCATTTAAAATAGCCCATAATATTTTCCACTTCTAAAATATTACCTGTATTGGTGGGTAATGCTGTTGTTTTGTCAACAAGAGATATGGTTGAAGTCATAGCCCTGCTAAGTATTTTCTACCTCACAAGTCCTTTTGTTCCAAACCTTTTGCTTCCGTGACATAGTTCGTTTGTCCTGTTATCATCCTACATTACCTTTAGAATTCAGGGCAAAGACTAGCCCTGCCAATTTCATAGAGACCAACATGCTGATTTCAAATAAGACTTCTAAGGAATTCTGTGATAAAGAGAATAAACTCTTCTCATTTAAAACATCGTGAAAAAAAGAAATTCCAATTTTGCAAAAATTTAATTGATTCTTTGAAAGTTTAAACTTTTCAAACATAACCCTTGATTATCAGTGTAAGGAAATATATGTTCCAGAAAATGATGAATCCCATGGACTTTTCATAAGCACTGAACTGTAATGTGTGGACTTCTCAGTTTCAGAACAATTTCAAATATATTTTTACCTAGTCTGAAATATAAATACATACACATATAGCAAACAGTCAGAAAAATCTTTCAACACCAAAACATGTCTACTTCACAAAAGGAAATTCCTTACCGAAACAGTAGTTATCTTCAAAGAATCTACTGTAGAATGTGTGAAGAGGTACCAGAGGACAGGTCCAATTTCTCCTGTAATAAATCCTTGTGCTTGGCATCCTCGAGTAGTGCAAACATTTTCAATTATCTTTGCTGCCAAGTGGTTCACAACCCGGTCTTCCTATAAGGAGGAGAGGAAAGGGAAACTCACATGCAAATGTTTCTGATTTCTTTTTAAACTACGACCTACGTCTAAATTTTATTCCGTGTACATTGTCTTGGTGTCATCGCTTAATTTTATTTGATACTTCTCAAAGTCATTTCACAGGAAACCACACGTTGTGACATGGTTATGTTTACAGATCCTACTTCCCCTGACCTTCCCTTCTACTGCAAAGACAATTTAATACAAGTATAATTTAATACTAAACCTTTCAGCTCCTAATAAAGACCCCAAAGTAAGTGCAGTCATTAAAAATGAAAAGCTTTGGTTATGTTAGAGGTGTTCCATGATCACTGCTTTCTGAATGAATGAGTGTCAAAACTCATCACTACAACAGGGTCTGAATAGCAGGATTATGAGATATACAGTTACATTAGGAAAAAAATGAATTACATTAAACCCTTTTTATTCAGAAGGATCAACAACCTCCAGGAAAAAGGAAAAGCCTTCTTGCAAGTTATTCCAAAACAGACTTGACTTCTGCTGAAACAGACAATCCTGACCAATGTTTAAGACAAATTATTGCATTCCATTTACTACACAAATTCCTCAATTTCCTCAAGAGATTCTGAATCCTTCATATTTTTAATATTAATCTAGTAATTTTATCTGCAAACTCATTTGTGGAGAGCCACTGTACATATAACCTTAATACCCACACAATACTACATACTACAATGCCCCCATGGAACAAAAAATGTCAAAATAACCATGAGAAATCAGCACATCATGAACATCAAGAGGCAGCAGTTCCTTCTTCTCAAGAAAAATTTCACTGACTCAAATGAAAACTTAACTGATATCACTTAAAAGCAATCTCTACTTTTTCTCTCTCTCTTCTCACCCTTATCTAATTTTTTTAGTGTCTCTCTCTTTTTTTCCCCTTTTCCACTGTGCTTTCTCTCAAAATCAGTCTCTAACAGAACTGGAAGATACATTATTGGTGCTTTTACAGCTGTGCATTGCCTCACCACATCTCAGTCTTTAACTGAGGAATAAGTGAAGTCTTTCAACAATGACTTAAATGGCATCCTTGAACGCAGCAAGAGTGACTTTTAATGAAAGAACAACCACCAAATTAATCTGTCCTCATAGCCTGGCTTCACAAATTATTCAACATAATATCTAATTGATTTTTTCCTTAAAGTAATAGCTGTATTATCCTTCTAGCCTTTGGATTTCTGACATTTATCTTTACAATCAGAGTCACCAACAACTCTGAGCAATGATAATGAAACCTTTCAGAAAGCAGTACAAAAACCTTCCCAAAAGGGAGAACTTAAAATTCATTAAAAATACACTCAATGTCCTCTTCCTTCTACTGACTTAGGTATTTTAAAATATAGACATTGATGTAGAAATATTTAGAAACCTTAGTATAATGTCATGGAAAAAAAATAAAAAAGAAATTGTATTTACCATTTTTATGCTAATCCTTCCTGTTCCTCCAAAGAATTGCAGCTCCACTCAAAATACTTAAAAGAAATACCAAGGCCAATTTCCATCTAAATCAGTGACACTCTTTTATAAAAGATGACTGATTTCTGTGGCCTTCCTTCTGATTTACAGCCATGGAACCAGAGGATTTAGACCTCTATCTTTTTACTTTTTTTATTAATGCAATATATTCCATCATTTTGATCTAAAAGACCTAAAGATACAAATATTCATACATGCTTACCAAAATAAAATTATCAAAATTTTTTATGTTCCATTTTAATCTTGTTCTGTGAATTATACTTATGAATTTTGGTCTTTTGTTTTTAATACACAGTTTGAATAAAAATACATGGCTTTACTAAAATGACTATATGTGTTTAACGATCAAAGCCATTACTGAAACATTAATAGTCAAGTCTCTCTTATATTGGATGGGAATACTAAGAATGTCAATTGGGACTCCATTCCTACTTTAACTAGACACCAACACTTAATAAATTAACTTTAATCTCATTAATTCATCACAATCAAATCAATATACAGCAGATAAGAGTTAACAAGTTGCCAGATCCAGTTAGAGCTTTTCTTTGCAAAATTTGGTCCTGAAGATGTGTTTTATTGCCTTTCAGCCACTGATGAGTTATGCCCTGTTGTAGATGTTCCTGCTACTTTGGCAATGGTCATTTATTATCACTGTGCTCCAAAAACTCAACGATGCTGTCCACTTAATTCCACTTGCTGCCACCTGAGACCTTCCATCTCAGCTCCTCTGGGATCTATTCCTGAGCACTGTCTGAGCAACAATATTTGTACCATTTTCTACTCAATTCCCTGGAAAAGAAGTCTGACCTAAATTTGGCCTATTAACTAAATGAGTCATCCAGGGACGTGACCAGGCCATAAGCAGAAATGCATCTTCAAGATGTGAGTAAAGCAGTTCCGTGTACCAGTTACCTTCTGTCCACATCATGAAGTGCATCAAACCTAGAATTACTAATAGAATTGTACAAAAAAAAAGTAGCACATGCTTTATTTTCAATGGGTTTTAAGTCCACCTAGTTTTATAAAACACACTTAAACCCCCTAATTTTCACTCATGTAGAGCAGTTTTATGTGTTTCCAGTAAAGTTGTGGATGTTTACTCAAAAAGAGGCCTGAGTGAAAATGCACACACCAAAAGGGTAAATAGCTTTAAATTGCTAAAATAAAACTCCTTTTAAAAAAGTCTTTATATTTCAACTTGGGGGGGGGGGGGGGGGGGGGGGCAGAATGCAAATAAACATCATCAAAGAATGTACTTTCACTTTTTGGAATAACTGAATCTACTGCATATTTTTACTGACTGTTAAAAAAGTGCACTAAAAGTTTTGTATGCAGTGAAGATACAGTTGCTATGCTAACCAACATACTACCTAAAAACAGCATCATTTCATTCTATTAAAGGAGAGGGTAAAATATATTGATCCTTTCAAAGTTAGTTTGCTGATGGAACTAAGTTGAGAGGAGCTGTTGACTCCCTTAGAGGCAGAGAAGTCTTGCAGAGAGACCTCAACAAATTAAAAAACTGGGCAGTCATGAAGTTTAGACGAGCAAGTGTTGGATTCTTCCTGAGACAAGGCAACCCTGGATGTACAGACAGACTGGGGAAGGAGGTGATGGAAACTACCATGGAAAGGGACCTGGGGGTCCTGGTAGATAGCAAGTTGGATATGGGTCAGCAGTGCCCTGACAGCCAGGAGGACCAACCCTATCCTGGGGGGCATCAGGCACAGCACCAACAGCTGGGCAAGGGAGGGGATTGCCCCACTCTGCTCTGCACTGGGGCAGCCTCACCTGGAATATTGTGGACAGTTTTGGGCACCACAATATAAGGAAGATATTCATCCATTAGAGAGTATCCCAAGGAGGGCAAGGAAGATGGGGGAAGGGCCTTGAGGGGAAGCTGCATGAGGTGACTTGGTCTGTTCAGCTGGAGAAGGGCAGACTCGGGAGAGACCTCATCACAATCTTCAACATCCTTAAGAGGGGAAGAGGAGGGGCAGGCACTGATCTCTTATCTCCGGTAACCACTGATAGGAGCAGCAGGAAGCTGAATCAGGGGAAGGTTATGTTGGATAACAGCAAAAGGTTTTTCTCCAGAGGGTGGTTGGGCACTGGAAGAAGCTCTCAGGGGAGTGGTCACAGCACCAAGCCTGACAAAGTTCAAGAAGTGTTTGGGTAATGCTCTCACACATGGTGTAATTCTCGGGGTGTCCTGCATAAGAGTTGGACTCGATGATCTTGTGTGTCCCTTCCAAATTGGGACACTATGATTCCATGACCTTTTTATATGATACCATATGGACAAACACACCCCTGAATAACAGCACAATACTGGTAAAGAAACATTAAAAGCTGAAAGATTCAGCAAGTAACACTGCCTTCCATCATTCTTCTAAATCAACTTCCAGACACTTGTTCCTTTTATCTAAAAAGAATAAAAAGAAACTAAAAACAAAATTTAATGGAGTAAAGCTGTGTCCTCCTAAGAATTCATGATTCTAAGAATTAAATCTTAATTTGGCAACAATTTGCAATATTAAGCCTTCATAGAGAAGAATGAATACATAGAAAAAGTTCCTTTTAAACACCTTTTGCAGAGAAAGTGTTTTACAGTTCTAGCAGTAAACTAGAGAATTGCTATCTAAAGAAGAAATTAAAGTGATAATGTATATGATTCAGAGCATTACTTTTATACTATAGGCAATTCTGCCAGTAAAGGAAAAAACCTGATGTCAAAAGAGGAAATAAAAGTGAGAATATATATGATTCACACTGACACTGTGATACTATGGGTTGTATTATACTTTCTGAGAAAACAATTATGACCTTATTCTCCTCTCCACTAAATTTTCCTTTCTCTTCCAAATTCACCATTAAGGAACTATTCTGGCTAAAAATATACATTATAAAACATACTGCCTTATATTCTATATTGGCAATTATTTTTGAAAGTTTTCGTATTAAAATTCCTCATCTGCACAGCACTAAAGCCCCCAGACTTCTATCTTGCTCCCTAATAAAGGCAGAAGTCCACATGAAAGAAGGAAACAGTAAGCTCTTGCTTACTGGAAAGCTCTAATTTATTAAAATTCTTGCTTACACAGTACCTTGCACAGCCAAGAGACAGAAAATTATCCTTTACAAACTTATTCACTGTTTTGGATTCAAATACATTTAAAATGAGAGGATTATGGCCATTCTAAAAGCCAGATCCAGCTAATTAGCTATGGTTGTATATATTCATTTATCCAAGCAAGTGTATTACCTGTAATTTTTTTTTTTTTTTTTTTGAGATTCTATGAAGTGATTACTAAACTTGCATATAATTGTGTACTCTATATTTACATGCCATTTGTGAGCAGAAACAGATACCAAGCTCCTGGAGGATTTTTCAATGGTTCCATTTTTAGGAAGACTGAAAAGCAAGCTTGCACACAGTTTCTGGCCACAGTCCAGTTTCAGTGAACACCCTCATCAAAGCAACATAATCCAGACCAAACTGGAGAAGAAAAATTAAAAAAGACATAAAAAAGTAGCTTGGATTTGGCAAAGACCACCAGTTCTAAAATGAGAGAGGAACTGAAGGGAGAAAGGGGCCAATGTGAGGGGGGAAAAGTGGAAGCAGAAAGGTGAAAGGATTGACTGCACTGTAAGTCTGAAGAGGAGCAGATGTAAAGCAGAAACTGAAGCTGAGATTTCACTTAGTTAAGATTAGGTTGAACCTTCAATGTCATAAAGAAGAGCAAAACAATATATGTAGGTCAATGATGAGATTCAAATAAGACATAGGATGGCTCATTAGGTGTCAAATACCAGGCAACTCGAGCAAAGAAGTTTTGAACAAACTGAGTGAAATGGATGAAAGGAAAAGGGTAATCACAATCATATTAGCATTACGTACTTCATATTAAACAAGAATATCCTTAAACAAAAAACTGGATAACATAGGAACTGTAGGATCTAAGCACTTAGGCTGCACAATCAGAACCCTGTCATCTCAACAGACTGCACACAAGGATTTAGAAGTTGAACATGGGCACAAACACAGATGCCTGAAACAGGCATTTAGTGTCACTGTTGGAAACAGTTGTTGGTAAATACTGGTAAATAAATACTGGAATATTTACTACATGTATTCTGACAGATCTTAGCATTATCCCAAGACTAAACATGTCAAATAAAGCTTATCATTTACTTATTTATGAGTGTAGCTATTTCCTTATTTTGGCGTATCATTGAAAACAACTGTTCTTTGCCTCAGTTGACAATCAGCTTCTATCCTAAGTTAACAACACTGCAGTGCAGGAGGTATGAACTTGTGATCCCAGACACATAAAAGACTGTCCCAATCTTCTACTCCACCACCCTAAAACTCGTTTCACCAACACGTACACCTTTTTGTCACTGTTAGATTTTCAGGCACAGAAGGTACGTGGAAATGAAACTACCTGCATTTTCTGAACAGTTTGTTCCTTTATAGGCAAATAAAAGCAACACACACACATTTCCAACTCCTTCGTGCTCTTCTGTTCTGTTTCAGAGGGCAATTCTGCTTTGATAATGACACATCTTATAAAACTTCAGAAATCCAGGAACATTTCAGAGCAGCTCATAATGAAATTGAAGAACAGTGAACTTACCTTACAAAATGCAAACACATAAAATAAAGAAATACAGCAGTCAAGATCTCAAGCTGCAGTCAAAGAACACTAAGCATAGTGAAGGAAAGTTTAGACAATATTTTCAGGATTTTCATAGTTAGTGCTTCACTAGTTGAAGCAATAAAATTTACATGTGACCTCATTTAAGTCACACTTCAAAAAAATCTAGACTGCTCATCTTAGCTATTTCTATTATTCCATTTTCCAATCGGATGGGGGCAAGGAAGTGTCATTCACACACTCCCCTACCACACCTGCATATCAGCCACTAAGCATCGTCAGCTACTCACTTCTTGGGACAGGCTGGCTCTGTGCCACAAACCCCCCAAACTTAGAATCAAACAAAAAAAAACCTCCAACAAAACCCCACAACACATTAGAGCCTGTGTAGTTGGTTAGCAAAAAACACACTGATCTGAAAACCTGAGACATTCAGAAAGCAACAAGAAGGGTTTCTATTGGTACACCAATAACAAAAGCAAGATTGAGGAAAATTGACTTAATTGCTCAATGAGGTGGGGCCACAGGGCATAGAAAAGGCTCAGAATACCAGTGTCCTCTGTGCTCAAACCTTCCATCCCCCCTTATGCCAAACACCAAAATCTGGGGGAGTATGCCTAGAGGAGAGGAACATGCAGGCATGAGACACTGAGGCAAACTGAAGCAGAAAAGATGCAGCCAAATGTGCTGGGGAAGCCAGTCAGCACTGCTGTGAGGGAGCACACACCTTCAGGTCTGTGGTGGTCAGGAGATACTCCTGTTCTGAGGGTATGGGGCAAAGGGCATGTCCATCGAAGGGCAAAAAGAGGAATTCCAAATTCTGGCCCTGGAAAAGTTACACAGTAAGTTTTCCTGAATTGTACTTGCAGGTGTACGATGGTCAAGAAGACTAGTAACAGTTAGAACAGATTTATAAGGAGTAAAAACCCACCTGACCAAGGTGACAAGTTTCCATGACATTATTATTGGCTCGGTGGACTAACAGGCAGCAGTGGGTTTAATTTACTTCAGCTTTAACACGGGTGTCCAAATTGTTTCCTAAATCTAACCAAATAGCAAATACCTGCACTTAAGTGGACTAAATGGTATGTAGAAAGCTAGCTGGAATGCAACTAGAAGCTGGCATTATTTTGACAGAAGGTTGGACCACAAAAATACCCAAAGGTCCAAACTGATTTTTTCCTATGACTTGCTTCCCTGTAAAAACAAAAGATGAAAGGTTTTTGATCCTAATTTTCTTCACATGTGACCATGGTTTGTGCTTTATTCTCTGTGAAAAATGTTGTTTGAATGTAACTAGAAAACATTGAAGTGCTCTTTCCCATAACACATCTGGCAATAAATAAAGGAGTGATCCTTAACATGAAGGATTTTCCTTCCAGTTATCCTCCTGGTATCACTTGGTTGGCCTCACTCTCGAATGCCAAGATCTTTCTTGTCCTGGGGAGCCCAAAAGTGGACACTACAGCAGATGTGCTCTCATTAGCACTGAACAGAGAGGAAGAATTACTTCCCTGAACCTGCTGCTCTCTTGCCAATACAGCCCATGTTGCTGCAGCTCCTTTGCTGCTCAGGCATGCTGCCAACTCATGTTCAACTTTTCATTGGTACCCCAAGGCCCCTTCTGCAGAACTGCTTCCCAGGGAGCTGGTGCTCTTGCAAGGGCTACTCCATCCCAGAAGAAAGCCCTTGTTCTCACTTCTGTTGAACTTCATGAGGGTCCTGTCAGCTCATTTCTCCAGTCTGTTCCGGTCCTTCTGACCAGCAGCCCTGACATCCAGAACGCTGATGCAGCTCCCCCCGCCAGTTTGGTGCTACCAACTGGCAAATACAATCTAATTGGTCACTCAGGTTGTTACTGAGGTCATTAAACACTATTGATCTTTCTGGGACACCACTGGTTGTTGTCTGCCACTTGGACTTGGCACCACTGATCACCCAAGCATATTTCCTGCCCACCTTACCTTTCATTTAGTCAGCTGCCATCTCACCAATTTGGGTGTAAGGGGACTATGAGAGGGTGTGTCAAAGGCCTTCTTGAAGTCAAGGCATTCAATGTCCACTGCCCTTCCCTTGTCCACAGTGCCAATCATGTCCCCATCACAGAAAGGAATGGTCTGAGGGCTGGAGCATATGGCACATGAGGAAAGGGGGAGAGGGTTGATTAACCTCGAGAAAAAAAGATTCAGGGAAGATCTTACTGCTGTTTACACCTGACTGATCAAAGACTAAAGAGAAACTGGGGACAAACACTCTCAGAGCTGCACAGCCACAAGACAAGAGGCAATGGTCACAAATGAAAACTCCAATTGTATACAAGTAAAAACCTTTCCCTATGAAGGTGGTCCAGGCATCGTTCAGAGGGAGTGGGGGATTGTAACTCTTAGAGACATCCAAGAGTCAAACAGACATGCCCTGAGCAATGTGATCTATTTAGGCCTAATGAGGACAGGAGGTTCGATTCGATGACCACCACAGGTTCATTCCATCCTAAAGTAGCATACGGTTTTACAGCTTCAAACATGTTTCAAAAATACATATCTCCATTACAAATTAGCATCTTCATAAACAGAAAGTGTATAGAAGTGCACAGGTGTACTTGGCTAGCCTAGACATAACTTTAAACTTACACTTAATTAAATTTAATTTGAACTATTGCATAGGAAATGTATTTCTATTTCGTGTTATTTTTTTCAAGACAAATAAACCAAGATAAATTATTAAGAAAAATCTGACATGTTTTGGGACTAAGAAGTGATTTTATTCTATAGGAATAAATTAGTGTCTTATGGATGTCTCGATTTAGTTTCTCTGAATATTCAGAAATAGCAAGTCTTCCCTTAGTAAATTTATAATTAAATAGCATCTCACTAATGTGCCTTTGAGTGACATCTTACTCTAATTATGAGCTGCAAATAGTCCATAATACAAACTCAGTTGTGTGTTCTTGATCACGTGAAGGTTTGAAGGTATTAAAATGCATCTAGGTTCTTCCTCTATTAATCACAATCTGTAGTCAATAAAGATCTCAAAAGGGAAGAAGAAAAAGCATTTCCTCTTGCTTTCCACCCTCCAGCAACCTCCGACATGTTTTCTGCCTTGAGCTTTGCCTTGGGCAAAAATAAAGTCAAATGGTCTCATACAAACAGTGAGTGGAAACCCTCCACTCAGTTCTTTTTCATTTTACAAACTGGAAGTATATGCATGTTTTCCTTCTCTTCTTCTAGCACAGCTAAGCCATTACCAAAACCAATGAAGAACACAGCATAGCACACGTATGAGAATAAACCTTATTATTAATTTTTAGCCTCAAAAGAATGCTAACAACCCAGTAGGATAACAGTGCAGTTTAAAAAAAAACACCTGTGTATCAATCACTGCAAAATAAAAACTTAAATCTTGCTCAAAGATTTGCAAAGATGTATGAAAATCAAATTGCAAGAGGACAGCACAAACTGTCAACACATTTCTCAAAAGACATCTATCATTAATAAATTCCACATTTATTAAGAGCAGTTTATATTTACTACCCAATTTCCCCCAAAACAAGCAGCAACACATAAATGTTGCATGGAGGGGGAACAACTGCATTTTTGCATTAATCTCCTGCTGAGGTCATGGTCTTATCATGATTATTTAAATTCAAGAGCCACACTTGGTTGACAAGGTACTGCAGTGCTTCAGGCTACAATCTTCACACGATGCCTAAAGGGTTCTTACTGTGGAGAAACCCTACTGAGGACCATGAAAGAGCCTTACCCCTTCCCGAAGACACCTCATTAGCACCGTGTAAGCAGCTGAGGGAACAGCCCAGCATTCTCGGGGGTGCTCCCCTTTCTCCTCCTGAAATGAAGCCAGTGGCACAAATGATTAAATCAAAAAACCACAACAATCTCAGTCACATAAAAAATGCGTAACAGATTCTTAATAAGGTTCATATTATACACATTCCAAATTAACATATGCTATGAAATACATTAAATTCCAGGGCGTTATTACTATTTAATGTTATTTCACATGCAGCACAGAGATTGATATTTCATTAGCTTACTTAAACAGTCACCAAAATCCGTAACAGACTTTGTCCTAGTAGTTCTGCTTTTTCATCAGTACATTCTAAATCACACAGACACAAACAAATATTCTTGTATTCCTCTCATTGATTCTGAGCACTTCAGAAAGAGACAACTGACTATTAAGAGGTAGCAATGCTTCTCTTTAAAGGTGATTTAATTACACCAAAACCAACTAATTCATTTTGTTTGCCAATTAAAATAAAATGTAAACCTACTTTTGAAAAAATTACTCTAAGTCATACAAGGAGATATCAGAAGTGTAATAAAACTTACTGTATGGTATAGCCTTCAATATATATGAGCACAGATCTAAGATCTTAATGTATAGTTCTTTGAAATCACTCTGTTAGAGGGCTAATTCACTGCCGGTTAAATCAGGGTTTGAGTGTTCCATTAGAAGTGAATTCCACTTTCCTCTGTCCCCCACAGGAACCCACTGTGAAACTTTTAAGTTTCAAAGGGATCACTTGGATATTACTGTGATTTTACTGCATATCATACTATGATTTTACTCTGCATACTACAGAGCTATGAGCAAGAGAAAAATATTATCTTTTGGGAATGAAAGTGAGAAATAACAGGCATTGGGTGATATAAAGACTACAGATCATGAAATCCATGTGCAACTTGTTTTAATAAGTAGACAAAGGATGATGAGCAGCAATTCCTTGTGAAATGACACAATTTTTGAACTCTGCTAATTATGTTCCCAAATTATTTTTAGCATTCTAATTTACTGTTTATAATAAAAAGCATAGGATAGGCAAGGTTAACGATGCAGAAACAATTTATACTTTCTAAATTTGCTGATTTCTGAGTGGCTTACATTAATTCAACATATATGATGTGATAATTTTGGGCATTTAATTGAAGCATGGCAAATTAGCAGCGAAGACTATTACTGAATTGTCTAGTAAAATTAATTTCCCTTCTTTATTGGAAACAAGACTTTATTTGTAACATATATCAAAACAGGAAATGAGTTTGATAAAAGTCCCATTTGTAAGGGTTTTTTGCTAATTTTGTATTAGAAGGTATGGAAAAATTGCACCTTGGAGTAATTTACAGACAATAAGAGTGGTTTAACATCCCACAGAGACATTAGATCTACCACAGTCCACCTCCTTCATCTTATCTGAGTAATATGTTGACATTTAATCACAGTTTGTCTTCCAAACACTTATAATCAGTGAATATGTTTAATGCAGCCCAAGTTTCAAAAAAGGAAAGGCAGGTTACTTTGTAAGAGTCAAAAAGTGGAATCCTTTCCACCTGGAAGAGGTAGGACAAGACCAGAAGTCAAGATAGAGTTAAAAAGACAACCTCTGCTGCAACTGGCATGGGTCTGTTTCTGATTTTATTTCCTAAATTAACCAGAAATTCTGTCAAATTCTTTGGAATCACACATATTAAATGTGCTATAAAATAAATGATGCAGAAATGGTGCAGTCCTGAAACACTAACAGTTCTCCAATTCTTCAAAATGATTAATGACTTTTTCAAGGTTTAGACTCTATTTAGAAATTATAAAAAAAGCAAAAGGAGTTTGAAACTCAGCACCATTCTTAATTATATAAACATACCTACACAACTTGACATTTAATAAACTTAAAGAGATCACCAAACACTGGGGAATGTTCCTACTTTTTCCTCACAGCCCATGTGGATTTTGATTAAACTTTAGGTTCTGCCCCCTAATAACACAAACAGCACAAAGTGAATAAAAATATTACATAGAACTTGAAAGTTTTCCCTCAAGGCAATTTGCTCGAGAGTATCAGAACATCGTCCCTGGAGTCTGCCTGTGCCACTTGTAAATTGCTCTTGGCTTCTGTTTGGAATAAATTGCAGAGATGAAGTGTAAGATCTTACTTAGGAGATTTCATATGCAAGTACACATATAATATCAAAGTTTAGGATTGAACAGGACCATTATGATTATCTGGACTTTTTTCTCCAGTATTTTCTAAGCCACAGAAGTGCAAACAGTGATCCTGTATTTAACCTAATGAATCATCCTGCACCTAAATAGCTGAGCTCAGTTTTAAGTATTGGATAATTTAAGATTTACCAAATGTTCATATGAAAAAGTAATCTTTATCATTATTTAATATTAAAATTGTGGATGGACCTGGAAACACTTCGCAAAAGCTGAGAGGGAATAAATAAGTAAAGAAAATCAGTCATGCCCTCAAAATTTAGTCTCAGTGAAAATATTTAGCAGCTTGATAAAAGAATCAAGCAGGCTGAAGAGCAAAATGGGAGAAAACAAGGCAAACAAGAAAAGCAAAAATATTTTGTGTATAGTCCTTAATGAATCAGACGCTGGGTTTTTTTTAATTCATCAAATCATAAATCTTTGCTGTTTAAAGATGTAAGCTGGCAATAAATTTTCTTTTCATGTTATTATACCACTGACTTGGTATATGATCTTGGCAAGGTCATTCAGCACCACTGTTCAGAAGTTTAATGAGCAACAAAATGCTTACAACACTATAGCACTCCGAGGTTAAATATGTACAGAATGGAGAAATGAAAAGAGCTTTTCCTAAAACCCACAAAAAACAGTGTTAGCATCCCCAAGCATACAAATCACACTGCT
This sequence comes from Formicarius rufipectus, assembly GCA_013399695.1. NCBI lineage: Eukaryota > Metazoa > Chordata > Aves > Passeriformes > Formicariidae > Formicarius > Formicarius rufipectus. Next base: position 828,984 of record VXAU01000979.1, on the reverse strand, counting down.
ACTTTTGAAGTTTTACCAAGACACAGTGCCTTCAGCTCATACATGTCCAAATACTCTAATAATTTCTTAGCTATAACTCAAAGCAGTGCAACCCATTCCTATAGATCTTCCTGAAACGTGACAGAGCTGCCAGTTAAATACAAATTACCAGGCTTCAGACATTGTGAAGCCCATAAATACACATAGACTCAAAAATTCATCAGTTCACACTGTCAGAAAGTAAAAAGTCTGTTCAGTTCAGGGCTTGCAAATCATTTTGGATGTTACAGAGGCAGTGTAAACAGATCTGTTCCAGCTATCAGACTACAGTTTCAAAATAATATCAAGCCATGAAAAATATCCTTGCTAATTAAAATTTTCAAATTGGAGTTTTATATTTGTTTGGTTTTCTTAGTGGTTAAAAATATACAGTTATCAATCTGTTGGATGATAATAGGTGAAGTTTTTTTGTCCCAAGGAAAACTGATAAAGTATCAAAACTTATAAAAATAAACTGTGCTGTAGATGCATTTTCCAGAGCATAATTCCTCATTATAAGACCAAATTCTGTAACTGCATTTGACAAGTATTTTGGCAACTGCCTAACCAAAACAGGACGATTGCTATCCTACAAAAATCAAGGCAACCATATTTTCTTGTGGAACATGCAAATAAACCACGGAAGTTCAGCACAAAGCCATAACTACAGCCAAAACAATTAATTTGCTGCTTTCATTCCACTATCAACTGACCTTTTAAACTAACATGAGAGCATTCAGAATAATTACATGACACAGATAATAAAAAGGCTTCAGAGAAGCCAGGGTTAGACTTTTGCTGTTTGAAGACACCTTTGTTTCTATTATGAAAGCATTTTACTCTTTGAATAAGAAAACACAAAGGTGAGGATTTAGAGGAGCCGTCATCTTCAATCCCTAATATTGATAGTATTTCTTTTCTACAAATAACCTCTGTTCACTCATAATGTGAATCTATTATTTCTAGACTGAAGGTTTAAATCAGTTTTAGTCAGGAATAAACACAAGTCCATTTGAAATCCATTAGAATCATTACATTTCCTTTTCCACAGTCCTGTGAGTGCAGTCATGCTAGGACAACACCTAATATGGACTAGATATATAGATATATTAAGATATTAATATTATAGGCTGTCCTGATACATCCTGTTTAATCAACATCTCTGGCTAAGATGTTCTAACCCTTAGATCTGACACTTGGAGGACAGCAGTCATTATGGTGGTTGACTAAATTCCTTTATGAATTTAAAATACTACACTTAATGAAAAACAAGATCAGACTAACATCTTTCTTAAAGCAGAAAAAGTACCACAGAACATACAAGGACCAGAAATTGTTGAGTAGAGAAATGACAAAGTAATTTGCTTTTTGGGTCTACTTTAGCACAGGAAACCTGTTCACATTTCTCAGTCTTACCTCCCTGGCTATGAGGTAAAGCAGCTCCCCGAGTGCTGGTAGAAAGCACTGCTTCAATTTGCTGTTTCGGAAGTTCTCTCTGATGAGTTCCGTTAAAAGAAGAAGAGCCTAAAGTAAAAAAAAATTAATCAACAGAACATCACATGTAACATTTTCTCAAGCAAAATGTACTGTTAAAAGTAAAAAGCTTTACCTCAAATGCCATCTTACTGAGATACTCTTCACTTATGCTAAAGAGCTGTTTGCAAAGCATTTAGTAAGCATTGAAAGACAAGAATAATCATTACAAAACATTATATATGCAGCTTGGAGAAAAATGCAATAAGGAAATAGGCTAGGTGACAAATTGTCAGCTATCCATTCTTCCCTTTCCCTCAGGAAAACAGATCTGCCAGGGGGAAAAAAAAAGCCTACTTGCTGTTCCTATATTTCTGTCAGAAGATCTGAAGTCCTCATGACCAGGTTACAAAAAGAACAAACAACAAAAAACCTCTAACAAAGTCTTTTCTGTAGATACTAAATCAAAAGGCAACAACTACTGAAGTTTTGTCTCCTGCACTCCGAATCTACAGACAACTCACTGTGTAAGAACTGGACACACCATTTTAGCTTTCTGTCCTTCAGGAGTTCATGTATGCAAAGCAGAGATAAACATCTATAGTGTTCATAGCAAGGAGTGGAGGGAAACCAGAAAATCTGACTGCTCTTGTGCAGGTGACCTAGAAACAAACCATCTTCCCATCCCCACATGGAACTGATTTCAACTTCATGTTTCATGCTGGACTCACTCAAGAAACCAAGGACCCTCTAAGTACCACCTGTTGAATTGGACAGGATGACATCTGCTCCCCTAAACCCCACGGTAGGCCAAACATTTAGCAGCACAGAAGCCAGTTGTTTCTTTAAGCAAGATGGATCCCCCATCCCCCAAAACATGCACGCCTTGCAAGAGTAGAAAGAGAAGATGGATTTAACACAATTCTTTATGTCCCTTAAGATCTTTCTTCTATTGGGAAGGATTTGGTTCTAATACTATTTAAGTGCTTATGAGATACAGCAAATAAGGTCTGTAAACAGATACTGTTGGTGAACTCACTGACTTCCAGTAGTTTTCATGACACACTTAGTGAGATTTGAGGTTACTTTTATGTACTTTAAATAGAATATTGCACATATTATTCAATTTTAAGCCTTGGAAACAGTCAACTTAATTACTTCTTTAAATGTTAAGTGTGGTGTAGCTTACGCTACCTTTATTTTTTTAATTAAACAGAGAAAATATTACTATAACGTGTCTTAGGCTATGGAAACAACAAAAAATAGTAGTTCAGGCAAATAATAATAATTTGACTATTATACAGAAAACAAGGCATTAGAAAACATCATATTACAATCCCTATTAGTATAACAAATTTAGATTGAATTTCATTTAATTTCATTCTTCTGAATATGAATGCTTCCCTTCCCCTTAAACAGCAAAAACATTACCAGCAGTATCACTGACATATATCATGCATTTATTTAATATTTTAGTAGAGACCAAAGGACTTTTTAAAAATGAGCTTATTTAAAAACACGTTAAAGTGAGACTGACTCTGTGACAGTCCTGTCCCAAAGTCATTTGAGACCAGGCCTTAAATTTGATAGTGCTACAAATATCTGGTGAGAAGCAGAAATGTTGATACAACTAAGATCATCTAACTAAGCAAATCACAACCAAATAATAGATTTTTTCCCACTGTTGTCTTCTACCTTAAAACTACTTTTAATATGGTTAAACAACAGGGAAGAGTTCATGAGTGGGGAAAAAAGTGATCTGGTGTTTTTCCCCATTAGGCAAGTCTCTGATCACTTATCTCAAGGTACTCAGTTTGCAGTCCTGTTTGAACACAAACAGCACTTCAACACCTTGAGTAGCACAGGAGAAGTAGTAAAAACCAAAACAAGCAAACACCACCAACATCAATCTGCCAGCACCAAACAAACTAAACCACAACAGCAACACTGTGGTTTTCTCACAAATCATGAGAAGCATTTGGCCAAAGGCAAAGGTTACCTGAAATAGTCTTGGTTCTACTGTCAAAACAAGCCCTCTCTTCCCAAACTCCCAAAAGACCTAACAAAACACAGTCCCACCTAGTCATTAGGCAAGAAGCAGCTAAAAAGAAAGTGTTACTTTGAGGTTTTTTCCAGAACTCTGAAGAAAATTGTCATTTTGAACATATACCTCAGTCTACAAAGCAACGAATATAAATGCCAAAACACATGCATTGGCTGCTGACCAGACAGCACATCTCTTATGTGTACACTCCAATAAAAATATCTAATTTGTTATTAAATTACTGATGGAATACATGTATACTACATATATACCAAGAGAAAAACAAACCACAATTTTTTATCCACAAAGTACAAGCACATAGCAAAACAGTAATACACAGAAAGCAGTTTAACTGAGGTATGCTAAGGAGAAAAAAATTCTATTGTTCTGAAAGAAAACCAGAAAAAATGCACATAATCTTGAAAAAAACAGAAGATATATTCATTATCATCCCTGACTTGCAGTTAAGAATACCAGAATATTCTGATATTAACCAGGTATCACAAACTGCCTCAAACCTTATCAGCATCTTCAGATTTATTGCAAGACATCTTATAGAGATCTGTATCAGAAAAGTACCTGTATGTTGCTGGATTCTGCACTGCTTTCATTAAGAGGTTTTATTTCTGATTCATAGGTGCATAAAATCACTGCTCCATACACAAATATTTTTGTCTGCTAAATCCTTTGCTAATATGAAATACAATTTATGTTTTTGCAGGTCATAGTATTTTTGCAGTCTCCAACCTTATTGTCATTTGCATTTATATAGAGAAAGATAATGACACAAAGGTCTGAAAAGTTCCAAGAAAATCATCTGTGAAATTTAGTCTCATTTGAGAAAGCTTTGCAAGCAAATCCTCTGTTGAAGATCCAGTCACAGACACTGACAGAAAGCATAAGGGAACTGAAGGGTGAATCAGGTAGAAAACAAAACAAATCCAACCAAAAAAATAACAAAAAATCAGGAGTTCATAGAATTTAACAGTCATTGTAGGGATGAACAATTTCCAGTCCTAAAAGTCATAATTTTTTTTCTTTTTAAATAATTTACAGGTATATTTGGCAGTAAAGCATTTTTTCTTCCCTGAAGCACTGGAGAGTTTTTATCCTCAATTTCCCTTGATTTTACTTCACTTTCTGACCTCAGCAGCTTCATAAGTCAAATCTTTGCAGAGTGAAATCATATAAAAACTGGAAATGCAGTCGTCAAATCAAAGCAAAAACATCTACTAAATAAACTTCAACTTTCTCACCATTTTTAAAAAAATGTAATGCTATGTTCATTAACTGGCTTCTTGAACTGCTTTCAGAGCATTTCTACCAATTTTATTCTGGAAATTTAAACAGCCTGCCATTCAGAGAGAGATCCACTTTCACATTTAAGAAAAAAAAATCTCTCAGTAGGTTTTAAAGCTTCTTATATGTCAGCTTGAGAAAGCAGCAGTCAAGCTGGTTCAAGTGTAGCTCTGCACTGGATGATGAACACAAAATGACAGCCTTTTCTCCTTTATTAGATTTCCTTTCTAGAGCTATACAGAATCCCTCTTGCTTTTGTGATGCAATACATTTTGAGAAGGGCTCTCCCTGTGCAATCAATACTACTGATAGTACCTCAGCACCGTGGCATTAGCAGGCATTACACACACTCAGGCAATGGGGCTCAACTGCAGCTCTTCAGACTGAGGGTGGACACACCACGAGGTGGTATTTAAACCACAAAAACTGGATGAACCATGGGATGACATGGGCTGCTGACAACAGTCCCTGTCAGTAACCGTCCCAGCAGAACAGGTAGGGACATTAAATCATCAGGAGTTGCACTTGTTTGTTGGTAGGCAGGCTATGAAGCATAGACAAATCAAATCATACCTCTGCAACAGAGGATGATGAAGGCAGGCTGCTCAAAACTATCAACTTTAATGATGAATCCAAACCAACAGGAACCTCTGTATCAACACTAATCCTGTTTTGCACCTGCAATATTTATTTTCCCAAAGCATGGCTAATACACTAATAAATTCTGACAACACAGTCTAAATACATTTATGCATGCAGTCCTACAACTCTCAAAATCCTACATTCTATTAAATAAAACCATGGATTAATCTTTGGACATAAGAAACTGTTCCTCTATCCACTTGCACCAAGTTCTGTTTGGCTGCCTTACCACTGACGTTCAACAAAACTGTCACTAACATTAAATATACTGGGTAGATTATCCATCTTCTGTGGGGTTTTTTGTTTGCAATTAAAATTAGGAGTTTCAGATTTGAAATAATGACAATTAAATCAAAGAATGGTATTTCATAATGCTGAAGAGAAATTACCATTTCTCACCCTCCTTCAAGATTTTAGGACAAGTTATTTTTATTCTGAAGTGATTCTAGCTGTTATTTTTATTCTGAAGCACTAAGAGAAGGAAGTCATTCCCTTGATATTCCAATTCCTACTCTTTTCTCATATATGAATGAAAAGCTGGTAAAACTAAGTCAACAAAATTCAAACTAAGAAGTCATTGCCTTTCCTGTGCAGTAAAAAGCACCAGCCAAAAAGCTATTCAACACTGCAATAAATTCAAGTTTTCATTTGAAAAAAACCTGGTTTATTAAACAAGGGAGATGTGTCTGAAGAAATCAGAGCCATTAGTGACTAACTTGCTTTATAATGGTGAAGTCTTTGTTAAAGAGAAATAGTAGTTGTATGAAATCATATAGTTAACATCGTCATATGTTATAAAAAATGCATCCATTACAGGTTAATTTCAGTAACTGTGAGGAGATCCATAACAAGAATGGGGTATTATGGCAGAAGGCACTGAGCAGTCAATAATGACCACACGTTAGAGGATACTCAGGATCTCTCAAATACAAGTGTGTCCCCACCATAATAAGACAATGATCTCTTTCTCTAGAGAACACACAATCTGGAGAATTGCCTCTATGGTCACTGAACACAGTGAAGTGATCAGATATTGGGGGCTCAGAGAACATGGCACACACTGACTGGGCAGGCTGTCTGTGCCAATACCCAACTTCAGTTCTTGGGTCCTCTGCAATGGAAGTCATGAAACAGGAGTTGTGATTCATCACCTGCATTATAAGCACAATTGTACAGATACACAGTTTTCTTTTTTACACACGTAATGTTATATAATATAAAGTAGTCACTAATACATCATTTTAAGAACACATTTCAAATGTCCTAAAAGGAGGAAGACAAACTGTTTCTTGCTCTTGACAGGAAATTTCTTATCTTCACAACAGTGATTTAAAATACTCTTTCATCCTTTCCTAAGGAAAAATAGAAGGCTTGGGAAAAAAAAAAAATTCTGCCAAAAGACCAATTCAGTCTTAAAGGGTGGTATAAATTTTAGGTAAAGAAAGTACTACAGTGTGTGTGGAAAAATGCACAGCAGATAAATAAAAGTTGTTTAACTACAGTTTGATAAATGAGGTCTCCTTCTCACCTATGGTTTTTTTTTATTTTATTTCCAACCTGCCTACATTTTCCCTTTCATAGAAGTAAATAGTAATGCACTGCAAGTCCTACACTGCCTGATAAAGGCAGCTTAAATTTAATAAATTAGCTACACCTCTTACACCAGCTGTCAAACTGGACAGATATAGTATAGTTAAAATAAGAGAAGAAAGAAAAGTTTCTTATCTCTATAGACAGTCACTGCCTTCATTTACAACAACAGTGTGTGGAGCTGATACATTACCTCTTGCAGATTCTCAAGTGTTTTCAAGTTGTATTTGGAACTTTTCCTGAAGTTTCCAGAATCTATCAGTATGACTGTCAGCAAGTATTAGTGGGAATCAAAACATATTTGTAATTCTGCAAACCCTTACAATGATAAATGTCCATGCCTCAAGCATAATTGAAATTACTTTTCAGTTCATTTTCTTGTGAGCACACACATCATGTAACATGGGCAATAATGGCAAAGCAGTCTCGCTTTCCTCCAAGAACAGCAGTCTCAGCAGGCTGAGAAAGGATGCCTGGTTATATTGCCAGTAATCAGAAGAGAAACTGGACTAATATTCATACCAAGTACTCATCTTTAAAACGGTACATGAAAATCAAAATTACCAGCTTTCTCTGAACATCTCAAACCGGGTCATGAAATCAGGACGACTGAAGGGCATGTGGTATATACCACACTATGGATGTGGTATTCATACTGTCCAAAATGCATTAAAGAAGCAAATCAACAACATATTGCAACTCCTCTAGAACTCTCCCAGGAAGCAATATAAGTTGGAGGTGTAACATTCTTCCAGGTGGAACACAATGCAAAACTGAATCACCACAAAAGGAAGGTCTTGGCAGATGAGTAGCCAAACCAGATGTCATGAACTCAAATGGAGTTTCAGCTTGCTTTGGAGTCAACTCAAGGTCCCAAAGAAATACAATCAGGCACAAACAACAGCAACTGACTTATAAGTTGTCCATGTTTACTAACAAATTAAAAATGCACATAAAAGTACTGCCAAAAAGCTTTGGAGCTTGTTTGCTGGCTTTTATTTTTAAGAAAAACATCTGTTACTTCTCCTAGTCTATCATGACAGACATATGATTACATGAATTTCGTTGCAGATGTTCACCAGTGCATCCGATTTCCACTCCAGTCCTTCAGTTTAAAGGTTTTAATGACAGGAAGGACCAGGTAAAAATATTTGTGACAAACAGCAAAGAGATCCTGTTTTCATTTTTGCCAAGGTCAAAGAAAGAAAAAGATTGCTCTGGAATCTAAAAAGCAAAGATTTCTGCCTTCCAAACTGAAGTCAGTGGCCATCAGTTGGAGCTGGTTTACATGTAAAGATGTAAACTGGAAGTAGAAATCAATCTTCACAGAGTAAGATTTGGCAGGAACATCCAAGGAAGAGGTCTTTTTCTTTTTCCCCAGGCCCTCCCCTTTCTCCTGCTTGTTGTTTCCCTGTACTTAACCATCCTCACTATATGCAAGTTTCTACCATCCTTGCCTTTTCTAAATATCCTGTTCCTGGATTTTTATTCTACTCATAACTCTACTTAAAATTATTTTAAGTCACCATCTGATTCCAAGCAGTGGGCCTGTTACCACTTTTTAGAAGCCATGTTGATAACCAATGCCCATCAATAAAACATGCAGAATACTTTAGATTGATTCTACATAGAATTGCTCATATTTAAAAAAAAAATTCTACAGACTTCAGGGATTTCCCATAAATTTTCTTTGAAACTAGTTCCCTTTGAGTACTGCAAATTCCTTCATTCAGCTCAGTGAAGATACAAACTGGGCCAAACAAGAATTGGATAGAAATTCACTTCTTCCTTATAGAATTATTTTTTAAATGTGTTTCTGACTAAAAGAACCCGTTTTTTCCCCAGAAGACAGCTGAAAGGGCTGGTATTAGAGGAAAACCTAGGACTACAACCAACAGTGCTCTTGCCTAACACTGAGCTTGGTTTGAGTGCCCTTTGGTGCAGTAATCAGAAGGCAGCAGGAAATGAGGCTTTTCAGCTACCACCAGTGTGCAACTTCTATCACACAAACATGTTGCAGCCTAATTGCTCCAATCAAGCAAGGATGTGATTTACAGGGAAAGGCTGAGACTGGATTCATTTCAACTGCAAGACAAAACAAGGTGGAAGAAGGGCTCTCTTTAGGCTAGTTCTTAGTTATAAGAGCTAAACACTTCAATGAGCAAATTGTACAACAACTTGCACAGACTCAGAGTTGATCAACACAAAAGAAAATTAAATGACCAGAAATATCTTAAAACCAAATTCTCAGCTATGTCAAGCTTTGATAAAAAATAAACTTAGAGCAGCACAGCAGAGAATTGCACTATTACATGATGTCACTGCAAGCATCATGCAAACAACATCCAAATTATGCCAGGAAATATTAAAAACCTCACATATGTTTTTTTTCTTTTGTGTGTTTGCCAGAGTTAATGGAAAGAATCACGTTTTGTGTCAAGAAGCTTAGGCATGAACATTTTTTCTGTGTGGTTCTTCTTGCTCACAGCAAGAATGTCAACTTCACACTTCAGTTTTCATACGTATTTAACAGTTCTGCTGATACTGTAACAATGTAAGAAAAGCAAATATTTCCTTTTTTTCACAGGAAAAAAAATAATTGTTCCTGCTAGGTTATCTTAACTACAGGAGCAGTATTCCTCCTAGTTCACCTAGCCCTTCACAGCCCAAGCATATCTCCAGTGTATATGACAGGTTCATTTACTTTTAAAGTAACAGATGTCAGTTGTACAGTAAACCAGAAAAAAATGGAAGTGGGAGAAATCACACACTGTGAACAGATTTGTCTCAGACATAAAAACTTTAAGAGATCTGCTGGAGCTGTCCTCTCAATTATAAAAAAAATTCTTTGCCCTGTAGCATACCTCTTCTTTAATACATTAAAAATGTTTTAATTAGCTAAGAAAACCTATTTGAAAGTAAGACAACCCTTTCATCAATCTAAGAAGTGAGAAAAACATACTGTTTTCAAACTACTTATTTTGACATTTACCTTAATTTTAATTTCCTATTCTAAATAATTTACCCACAGTATGCCAGTGAAAGCAACAAGAAAACTGATACTACAAGAAAAGACCCAACATCTAACCATGATGTCAAAAAACATTAGTGATAAAATACATCTAATATAAATGTACCACCTGTGACAAATACATATCCCTGTTCCACAAGGCAAAACCAGACAAAATTCTACCCTCTTATTTTGATGTGCTGTTTTCATGAAAACTGGGGTAGGCATAAAAAGAAAAGAAGCATTTAGACAAACATTTCAGCATTGTCTCCTTCCTTGCAATAATTTCAAACCTCTTACCCAATTCCTACCAAACTAAGTAAAAAAAAAATTAAATAAATAGAAGTACTGGTTTTTTGAAGCCGCTGGAAGCAAAATAGCAACTTTAAAATGATATAAATGTTGTGGTACAAACTCATTTCTTTTTAAACAGAGATTAATTACAAGAAAACATGCTGAACATACTGCAGACAGAAAAACCCTCAGAGATTACTCTAAACACACTCTCTTAAACAGAAGGTTTTCTGTTTAAACTTTGTGATAACTAACAAAGGAAGAGGTGAATGTGCTATAAAGTAGTCTTTATGCAATTAAATTTAAAAGTAATCCAGCTGCAACTCCATCATGAAAAGCAGGCTCCAAATAGCTGACAGACCTGCTTGCAGGCTGCAAAAGGAAGGATTGTTCAAGTATCTCTGCTCCATTTTCTAAGCACAGATTTAGCTGCCTAATTTTACATAGAGAGAAGGAACTACAGGCATTGAGTGCTCCTGGGGTTTTAGAATATTTGGGATTTTTTCCTCTTCATGAAACAGTCCTCAGTGCTCTCAGGAGTACAAGCGTTACCAAGAAAACTAAGGGTGTATTCCCAAAGCCAACTGGTGAAGTGGCTGACAGTTTATTTGTTAACATAACAATCATTTAGTACCCACTGACAGTCTGAACCTCTCAATTTTTAATGCTTCAGGATAACCACCTTTATAAACTTGTGAAAACAATAGTAAGGGTAGCTTAACTTTCTTGTACTGTGTTTGATTTCACTGGACTTTTTTTTTTAATTTAAGGAAAAAATCAAAATACATATACTCCTTGTTCCGCATGTGTGTGAATAAAGCCAAAAAACTCAGAAATCACAGAACATTTTCAGTTTAGACTCCCAAATACAATCCATAAAGATAAAAGTTACAGAACTGGGCACAAGGATAATCTAAAGCTGCAGGAAAGTGATGCCAGAGGAGGGACAAAATGAAATCAGTTCAGAAAAAGCCTAGCCAGTATAAGAGTCATAAAAAATAAAGTTCCCACTGCACCACATATACATAACAAAGGGAGCTAATGGTACACATCACATAATCATCATTTTCTCTAGAAGTAGATGAACCTGAAACTGCTTATCTCTGTAGGATCAAAACAAAGGTACATCTTGGGAGAGAATCTTCCAGCTGCCTTCCAAATCAAAGAAGCTTCCAGATTTTTTTCTTTGCACTCATAAAAAAGGATGAACATGAACACACTAATCCACAGAGTGTTGTTTTCTTCTCTTAAACTCTTGCTTAAAAACAACCTCGGCTCTCAGTAAAACACCAAATAGGTTGACTTAGGAACAGAAAAGTTAAAACATCTGCAATTTTTTATACAAGCTTTTTATGCAACTGGATTAAAGAAAAAGCATAGCTCAATATTGATACTATAATCATTTTTGATTAGCATAACAGCTACACTTCTTTAAGAACTATTGGGTCAGGCCCTGTTTCTTAGGAGGCTTTGCACAGTAGAAATTTATTTCTATGTTTCCAGTTCTGAAATGGAAAATAAGAGATGATGTAGCTCAGGTGTTTTGAGCAAATTTAGCCCTCACTAGACATAATTCCCATTAGTATTAAGGGAAATTATTGATTCTATAGTCGTCAGGCACTTAAAACTCCCTTCAATAGGAATCACTCATCTATAAAAGCTACCTGAGAACAACCTTAGGAGAGAGGAATAATCTGTTTAAAACATAACAATTTGACTACCACAGAATTTAAGGAAAAAAGTACACAAAATATTAACTTAGAACATGATTATTTTATAGTGAAAAAGTATGACTTTTAACTAAAAATGTAAAATATTTTAACTAAGACAACTTAAGAGTGTTCCTCACTGTACACTTACATCATAATGCATATAATGGAAATAAAACCAGACTATAGCATGTCATAAAAGAGTGTAAATAATTGCATTTTAAACTGTGTAGGATGACTGTTTCATGCTAACAGGTAGAATACTGTTATCTTGGGCTTCAAATACCAGTTGCACTAAAGAAGTCACTATTTAAGCAGCATTTTTGTTAAATAAATATGTTTCTTTAGTTGTGGTAATATGCAAATAGCTAACTATATGAAAGAAAACAATTATGCAATGTTCAAAACTTTAAAAGCATAAAGCAAAGCAACTGAAATAAGAAATACTCCCCACGTTAAAAAGAAATACAGTAGGAAGGGCTGGGGGTCCAGAAAACAAAGTCATACTATGCTTTAAACAGAAACCTTGCAGCTTGTGTTGCAAAAATATTAAGACATGGGCAAAGACACCAAATGGTCAGAATCCACAAAAATATCTGTAATTACAGAAAAGCATATTTGCTGAAGATAGTCCTAACAAGTTGCTTGGTGAGACATGAAATCCTTGCATCATTATAATCAAGTATGACTAGTCCTTTTAAAGTGTTTTCTGATGTAAAATGTGTTATTCTAAATATAAATACAGCAACCTTACACAACTGTCCATCAGTTTCACAGCATTATACAGAAGAATGAAGGTAAGGGTTTGTTTTTTGTTGGTTTTTTTTTCCAATATTTCACTCCAAAATGGAGATGGATTTTAGTGTTTAGTTGCTTTGTACAAATAAGTTTACTCTTGAAATAACAAACATTAAAAGCTGCACAGCAATACTAAAAGTAAAGGCAATCCCCCAGCTCAAAACAATACATTCAATAAACACATAAAAGAACTTGACAGAAGTCAAGTTATAAATCAGTTATAAATCACGTGTGACAGAAAATTAAGGTTTTGTATGACCACATTCTCTCCCCATGCCACCCCCAAAAACTGCCGCTCAATTGTTTAAAATGAAAATACATGAAAAGTCGTCACAATTTCACAAGCTAAATCTTTGTCAATATAAACACAGGATGCTAAGCATCTGTTCACTGCAATCAGAGTGCTGTTTGACTTTGTGAGTGGTCAGGTCCACAAGTCTTTCTGAGAAAGATATCCAAAAACCTCAAAGCGAGCTTGGACACCCTGGGTAAAATTATCTTGTAACTCCAAACAGTTGGGTGCTGACAATAAATCTGAGGCATGCACCTTCAGAGCCTTCCAGAAGTGTTTTGCTTGCACTTGCTATTGCAGGGCTGACACTCCCATTACTCACATCAACCCTTCAAACTTCCTGCATCACTTACTGCCCTCTATCATCTACTCCCCCTTTACTGTAAGGAAGGGATTAGAACAAACCCAGACACTGAGGAACAAACTCATCCAACAGAAATCCCATTATTTTCCTAGTGGAAACTAAAAAATGGGAAAACAGTAATCAGAAAATATTTGGAAGTTATAATTGGAAATAATCACACCCAGTAACTACAGAAGTATTTAATTCAAAATACCTCGAGGCTTTTGTAGCTTTAATGCTATCTGATCACCTGAGTTAGAAACACCGGGAAAGACCTCATCACTGCAAAGAATGATAATTTAATTTTTAAACCAAATTCTTTTTTTCCTTAAAAAAATTACAATTATAATTAATACACTAAAAAGCAGGGTGTAAAACCTACCACTCTGATTTTGAATATTCCTGGTTACACTAATGGGAATACAATTTTATATTTTTAAAGAAGAATGAGCTTGCACTTCTCCATTTAACCTAGTATTGAATTGAAGGCAACCCAAGTAAATTAATTATACACACAGAAAGATTAAATTGCTGTGAAAAACCTATGAACATTGGCCACACTGCACACTTCAGCAGTCCAGGACATATTCTCATTTGCTACACACATATTCAGTCTAAGTTTGAAACCATAACTTGAATTATTTCAAACCAGCATGACTTGTGCCACCACCAAAAAAAAAGACTGTCTTGCTCTATCTCCTCCTTTGGGCTGGCACAAGGATTTGCACATTTTGCTGGATGACAGAATAGATGAAAGTTAAAATGAGCCCTATCTAAAAAGAAAAGCTCTTCCTCATCAAGACCACAGCCAACAGTGACAATTCAACAATTTTGACCTTCTTGAGACACCTGTTCCTGCCACACACCCTCCTCCCCCAAATTCCATCAAAACCAAAAAATGGAACCCCCAAATATCATAAAGGTCAGTGTTCAGAATGCATGAGGAGCCCAACACAGATGCCCTTTCTCCAAAGCAGCAAGTACACACAGTAAAATACTTCTCCCCGCTGCATAATAGCATGTGACTTTCACACATACCTGTGCAATGCAGAAGGGCTGGTAGACCAGACAAGCACAAAGCCCCCAGAAGTGTGTGTGGATTAAATATCTAACCATTTGATGGGAAGCTATTTCCCCCCTAAATTCTGACAGAGACTCTGGATGCCCATTGATTTCCTCAAGTCCTGACATGGATGGGAATTCAGGGTCTGTCTTTTCCCCTAACATGTTACCCTTACTAAGCTCCTCTCTAAAACTTGCAGTACTCCAGGTCACTACTGTATTTATGATAGAAATAGTTGAAGGAGAATACTGACTTGCTGTTTCATAACATCAATTTAGGAGGAATACAAATTTTGGTTAGAATCCTGAAATAGTCAAAACACAGATAAAAGTCTGCCAGCCAGCCATTCACCTCCAGAGACGTACAGATTTATCTGCTGAAGAAAAGTGTCCCAGATCTTCATTATCCCAAAAATAACAGACTTGTATGAAAGAAAAAAAAAAAAAACACACAACAAAACACCCCATTTTCACTATCACAGGAACCAAACTGAAGACTATTGCAAAGATATATACTTGCAGCACCACTGATGCAATTTTAATGGAAAAATGTATTATTTCATCTCTCAAAGAAAAGAGGAAATTTAATGGGCTCTGAAAACAGTGTCAATTAAATGTCTTTTAAAAGGGTACAGTTTTTGCTTCAGCCAGGCAATTAATTTAAGAAAATTGCAAAAAGTGATTTAATCCTGCAATAGGCAATATATGTTTTCTCTTTCCTAGTTGAGAACTTCTCTGTTTTCTATTACCAGCTTGGTTTGGACTTCAAACATCAAGCAAGCACAATTAATTGGATTGATAAAAATAATTTTTTGAATGAGGAAAAAAAAAAGAATCTTCAATTATGATAAAAGGTCTTAATATTTTCTCCAACAATCCAGAATTGTCACGCTTGACAGATTCACTGTTGTTAATTTAATTACATTTCCATTTTCTGTTTCTTAACTCAGAAGAACTTTTCTCAAACACACCATGAGTTTCTGCTAATTTACAGGAGAAATGTCAATTTTTCATTTGTCTTCTTGCCACGTGCCCCAGGCAAGCATCTAAGTATATTCAGTGAACCAGCTTGTTGAAAATCAATTTGAAGAAACTTCACAGAGCTTGAAAGTTTACTAGAAGTCACTCCAACACTTGAATCTCCTCTCAGTGTTACCCAGTTATTAAGTGTCACTCCTGATTGTGCCAGAAAGATAATTGCAAGGTTCTAATCCATTTACAGAACAGTAAACATTTGTGTGTGCACATGTGTCACTACTCATGTACATACTCTGCTGCAGCTTCCATCTCCTGCCTACAGATTCTTTTTTTTTTTTTTTTTTTTT
>VXAU01000979.1:783846-813062 GCA_013399695.1 Formicarius rufipectus | reverse complement strand
TTAATTGGGTTGGTTTTGGTTTAATTTGGGGTTTTTTTTCCCATAAGAGATATCAAAGAAAAATAATGGAAGTGCCCTTGGAGAAAACAAAAGAGGATACACTAAAATTATGATCATTTGTGAGCAGACTAAAACAATTGTTTTACATTAAAACAACATGAAAGCTAAATAGGTTGGAAATAAATGGCCAAATCAAAGCAGTTTTAGTTGAAACTCCTTACAATTCGGGCAGACCTGGAAAAAGGAGTTTATCAGAGAGGTAGGAACATGACTTAAAATTGGCATTCTCTATGAACTTGAATGATAATAAACTGTAGACCTAGAACAACATAGACAAAATCAGACTAGTTATTATTTATGAGTTTGCAGGTCATCCAAGTGCACCTGCAACATTATAGCTCCTTTGCAGCTGTGGATAACAACCACCAAATTGTACTTCAACAAAAAAATCAGAAATAGGAAGGTTCAAATTACATGGAGTTTCAATTCGGATGAGAACAGAAATCTTGGTATTTCACTACTTTGAGAAAGGAATCAAAGTTCAATATTACAGAGATACTCTAATATGCTGCCATAGCCCATGGGGCACTCAAATTATTAATTTGGGATACCAAAGGCCTTGCAAAGCACCTTGCAGTGGGAAGGCTGGAGCAGGTTCTGTGACCCCTTTAAGCACTCAGTAGAGCAGTGGACCCAGGTCTGCCAAAGAAACCCCAAAACAACCCCAAAAAACCCCAGGTACAACTGGCCGGGTCGGAGTGTGGGACTGATATTCCCAATTAACCAGTTGAAAGGAGGTAAGGAAAAGGACTAAATTTTGCCACCAAAAGGAGAGGGAGAGAAGGACTCCAGGATATTCTACCAGAGAAAGAAAGGATACTGCTCCCTGACAATCTGTTAAGTTGCTCTATCATCTCTTACTAAAATAACAGACTGAGTCTGGAGTGTCACATCAGAGTGACTGCATCCCAGGGGGCAAAAAGCTTCATCTACTAACAGAAGGGAAAGGACAAAAGCAGATTCTTTTAAGAGATAAACCAAGTTAGATATACATGGAAACAAGACTCCCTAACCACAGAGGTATTTTTCTTCCTGTAAGATGAAGAACAGAGCCCTGGAGAGAAAGAACCCTTCCCCCCCGCCGAGAATCATAAGAACTTGTTTCAAAATCTAAATACAAAGTAAGACTTTAAAGTTTAGGTGTTTCCCTAAGATAACTAGGAGTAAGTAAGAGGAAATTATGTTTCAGATTTGTAAAGGGCAATTCCATAGGGGAAAAAATATATTAGGTATATTAGAAAAAAAGTGACATATTAAAAACCTTTATTGCAACTGCACAATAAAAGAAATTCCACACAAAATGTCTTCATCTGCAGCTACAAAGAGATCAATTGCCCTATTGTATTCTAAGATCAGACTCAATTTTTCTAATCAAAGCAATATACTTCTTAAAAATCCTTAACTGGAAATAGAACAGCCACCAGTGGAGTCATAGATATAAATATTCATTTATTCTAATTTGTTTCTAATATGACCTACATATTAGAATACATCAGCAAAATGAAGATAGTAGACAGTTCCAGTTACTTACTTGTCGAGTCTGTGAAACAGTAGTTGAATTTATTTTTGTGTTTTAGTGACCTCTGGTGGTTACATTCAAAGGAAACTGCTGTTCCCTGATAACCTGAATAAAAACTTTAAAAAACCCCAAAACATTTATTCTTTAAAAAAACCCAACAAATTAAAGGCTTTTGGCACACAGTATATAAAAGTTTTCTTTAGCCTTTAAAATAAGGATGAGGCTTCTTTTCTTTCCTAAAGTTTTTCTGCCTCTTCAGGTCTTAATGTTACTATTGTTTACAAAATCATTTTAACAACAAAGTTAATGGTGTAAATACAACCTCAAAGAAAGACGAACTATCCTTAAATAAATATCTAATTGGGTAAAAGACAGTAGGGGGCAGGAATAAAGTGTCAGCTTTTAACACATAACCTGCACCTGTGTCTCTTAAGTCCTGTAGTACCTTAGCAGTACAAAAGAAATCACAAATAACTGAATGAATAATGAGGTAACAAAAAAACCCCTGAAAAACTGTAAAAGGGTCATGATTGAGTGACAAAAACTGGAAAGAAAACTTGATATAAATAGCGTGGTACACATAGGGGCAAAAATAACTCCAGTATAGCACCTTCAGGAGCTCTCAACTGACTCTTCATACTTGGCAACAAATTTCAGAGCTAAAGGAGATCCCCTTATTTAACAGGCAGAAAAATCAGAGTGTTAGAAGTTACTAGGCATGGAAGAGGAAAGAACACACACAAACAACTCCATACCAATAGACAGATCACTCCTATATCTCGAGCCTGTAACACCTGGATCACAGAGTCACTTTAGATGATGCTGTTGTGACCAGCTACAGCTTGATTTCAACATTTCCTAAATCACAGCAGCCACCCGTGGGCTTCAGGTAGGGCACCAGCTGGCTCATATAAGAGGCTAAATTACAACATTAGATTGGATCCAGCTGATGATGCTACTTTAAAGGTTGGCTGTGGGGTGGTTACTTTAAGCATCGCCCAACATGAAACAGCTGACAGTGAAATGGTCAATAAACTCCCAGGTTCATCTCGTTCCTCTGGAGGGAGCAGAGGGAAACACAACTTAGCACGTGAAAGGTTCCCAAGTGATTCCTTCCTATTTTTCCTATAAATAACTATTAAATTTTATGTAATGCCTACAGTAATTTGATTTTAGATTATGTATGCAAAAATAAATTTGAAGACATGAAAATACTAGGATTCAATTTTTTTCCTTATTCTAATTTTGTGTAAGCACTCTAAAATATATGTTTTTAATTCAGAGATTACTTCAGGAGAAAAAAAATTGGAATGAATATCATTAAATTAAGTAGATGTTTTTTGAACTTGATTTGTTGATTTAAAAAAAAAAAATACATCCTTATTTTCTTAATGGATGTATATAAAACCTAATTTTAATTCACATAAGAACAAGACCAGAAAGTTAAAAAGAAAATTAATTTTTCTTTCTAGTCCTTCAGTTTGAATATCCCTGGTTTCAGATTTAACTTGCTTTTTAGAAGCTTTTTTTTTTATATATATATAAGTATACTTCTAAAAATGCTAAATTCCATTTGTGAATGATTTTTATTTTAATGTTCATATAAAAAAAACCTCTCAAACCAAAAGACTGGAAACATTTTGAACAAAGTAATATTACAGCTCAGTGTATACTTCAATGTAAAAAAAGCAGACTAGGATATGTGTTTTCCATGATGGAAAGTCAAAGAAACTACTGCTGAATATATCAGTGCAAACCACCTGAACAAACACCTGAAGCTAAAAGCTACAGAGACATCTCAGAATTACTTTGGAGTGTTTTCACTGAAGCTTTTCAAACTTAAATACCAGGAAAAAATCTGCCACACACAAAAGCACACTTAAATTGTGACTTGGAACTGAACTGACATGCAACTGTGAGGATTAAAAGAGTTTGACCAAATGGCAGTGACTATGACTAAAGACTCTTATCCCACTTTGTTACTTCATAAAACAAACAGGTAATAACAACACTGCTTTTGAGTTCAGCTTTCACTTCAGGACTGAAATGTTAATCAGCACAGAAAAATAATCATATTCATTCTTAACCTAAACCAACAAAATATTCCTTAACTTCACTTCCAAAACAGTCAGATTATATAAATATACCAATAACTGTACGTCCCTCCATGCCAGATGTGCAGACCACAGAGGTGTCTTTACAGCTCGGGTTTACCAGCTGGGTCTGACGTTCAAACACCCATTACATTCAAGTTCTGGCTTCACCTCAGAGTAGAAATAATGTCACATTCACACTTGAAATAAATATTTAACGGTACATCCTGTCCAGATTTCTCAACCTGTGTGTGTCATGTGCAAAAAAAAAAGGCCAGTAAGACAATTTTGTCTAATCAGTCTTCTGTTTAACTCAAAGACTGACCATGTAAAATGAAAAAAAGAGTTAAAAATACTTTTCTGCCCTTTTTTACACACATTCTTTAAGAACTGTGAGGAATCTCAAATTAGTCCCATCTCAATGATATTTTGGAAAAAAAAAAAATCTAAAAATCAGTTGTACTACTTTTATACTATTTATAATAATTACATTTCAGGATAACCATGTTGGGGTTGATTTTAGTTTGGCTATTAAAGGGTTACACGGACATTGCTGCAGGTGGATCGCAGGGAGTTTGGGAAACAGCTTGAGTAGCTTCAGCTGAACCTGATAACAGAATGTTGTGATTAGAAAGGCATGAGAGAAGGTGTGGTTTTCCCTTAAAGAAAGCATCCAATAAATGATTAGGTTACAGAATATGTATTAGCTCATTAAATGCCATATAAGAATGTAATGTTGTCAATCAATAAACGGATTCTTGATCACCACTCATATTGAGAGGACAGGTCTCCCTACACTGTGACATAACCAAATATCTTTCCACACGCACAAGACGCATGACAATCACTACAAAATTTTATGAAAAGGAGAGTAAAAGAGTAGAATGTTATCACTAGTGGGTAGTTCCACCACAGGTTAGTAAAGATCAGACCTACAACTATATAGAATAAGCTTGTAAATTCATACATTTAATGAACCGATTATATTCCAATGTACACATACGGGGAAAAAAATAAAGCAGGGTTCAAAACAAAAAAAGCTATGAAAGCTTCTGACATAATATAGTAAAAACATCAACAAAACTCCCTGTTGAAAAACAAACAAACAAACAAAAAATTCCCCCCAAAAAAGGCAAGTTACCTCTGTAACAGGTACATTTTCTCCCAGGTCAGATGTGTGCAGGGCCAGTAATCCAATCAATCGAGCAACTTTAGCACGTCTGCAAGTCAAAGAAATACCTTGTGGCTGCAGAAAAACTATGTACAAAACACTACCAAAACCATTACATTTTGTTTATATTTTACACAGGTTGCTAAGGGTAGGAAATATTTGATTTCCTATTTCCAGCTCAGATTTTCTTACTATTATTTCTGTTTTCTTTGTATCAACAAATTATTTCATTATTTCAGCTCAATTTAGCAACAAATTCATGCATAAAGGCATTTCTGATCTGCCATGGTTATGTCCAGTTTTAACATAATGCTGAAAAATATAGATAATTTTAAATTTTTCTGTGCAGCTGACAAAACAGAAATTAAATCTGTATCAGCAAATTAGTTTTAAACATAGAATTAAAAAAAAATGGAATAACAAAATCAACATTTGTGAAATACACAGCAGAGGGCACTGTCATACTAAAATGTTTCTGACAGGTATTTAAAATAAAGCTCCCATTATAGTTTTTTTACCCCTGTTGTGGTAGGGAGTTGGGGTATTCAGTGATTTTAAGTAATACTATTTGAAACACTGAATTATATAACTTCTGGATAACATTTAAAATATTTTCTATAATCCTTGGTCCTGTAGAATAGGAATAAATCAAATTCAATGCTGAAAAAATTCCATCTTATATTCACCATCACATTGCCAGTCAGATACCACAGCAGTCTGACAGGCTAAAACACTCCTCAAAAAACCTGTCAATGAATGTCTTTAATAAAAATTGGTGACAATTTTAGATTATTGCTACTTACACATCCCAGATGGTGGCTGCACGCAGCTGCTGCATCAGTACAGGAAACTATAGTTTAAAGCAGATAAATAAACATTAGTGAATTTCAGTCCCAAATGACAAACAAAAATCAAAATATTAGTAAATATTTCATAAAAATGTACTTGTATAACATTTGCAGAGACTGTTGTCCCAGACAATCATGGTAGATCTTGTACAAACACCCATTAAAGAAATAAAGATAAAAAAGACTGAGAAGAAAAATACAATTTCTATATTTTTGCCATAAACTAAACTGCTAAATATGTACCAGCATTAAAAAAAAACTTAAAAATGGAAACATTTTTTAAAATTCTGAGTAATACTATGCAGAGGAAACAAAGTCATAAAGTCACCTACAGGCACAGAAGTCAGCACATGGTATTGCAAACCAAACAGTTGATAAATTAATTTTGTGCAACTGGATAGAAATAGTTTGCAAATACTAGAATAGTGAATGTTAATGCTCAGCCACATAAGAACCCAACTGCATAATCACTATTTAATTTCTAAAATGTTCTGTTAACTGGCAGTTCAGTCACTGCATTTCTGTCTTCCCCCATGATAACAAAATAGACCTTCCAGCAATTCCTCTTCCTGTTTTCACCAAATGCAGTGATACAAGACCTGTCACTGCTTCCAACCTAAATGCTCTTCCCTAAATTTTTCTGGCAGGGCAATGCTGTGTTTAATAGCTCTCTACCCAACCATGACACGTGTCAGCATCTAAGGTGCATTAATGTAACAAGCAAAGTAGTTTACTTGTTATTAAATGAAATGAAAAGTGCTCATCTCAGGAGAGCCTCTGTGATGCCTTTACATAATGGGGAAAAAATAAAATATCTATTTTTCTCCTGCACTTGCAATAATTTTGAGAAATATGTTAAGCCACTCCAGAAGATCTCAGTAAAATTGCCTGTCTGGGAGAAAATGGTTCTTGGAAGCTGAAACCAATATTAAGATACCCTAAAACAGACTCTTCAGAGACCATGCTCAGTTTTTGTGGCACTGTTTACTGAAAACTTTACTGCATGTTCTTCAGAAAGTTTTTCTTGCTATTTTTTACAGATATATGGCCAAATAAAATTAATCTTATTAAATTAAATAACAATTCATACATGAACTTTTTTTCAGTCTTCTCTGTCACTTAATGATTTACAAAGACTAATATTTCATCACACATTATTTCACACTGTCCATCACTGTTAGTTTTTACCCCAACCTTTTCACTGATACAACAAAACTATATGTAAATGTACCTAAAATGTAAGACAAAGAATTAGTTTCCCTCAGCATTTTTAAAACCCCTGACGTGGAATTTAATCTTTTTGCCATAATTTTTGTCAGTACATTGATGATTTCTTCAACTGTAACTAAAAGCAGATGATTTTTGCTACAGCAGCAAGGATGCAAACCGTGTTTCTTCTTTCAAAGCTTTATTATTTACCAGCTGAGAGCTAATCAGCCTGCTTGCAATCTCCTTGTGGACAGCCACAGTGCACAGATAGGACAGCAGGTTCACTTTAGAACGTGCTGCTCCTGTGTTCTTCTCGGTGGAATCAAGCAGTGAGCACACTCGTTTCAGGAAGTTGTTCCAGTCCATGTCTTTCAGAGATGATAATTGCTCAGCTAAACAAAAGAAGAAAACAAGCAGTTAAAGATAATGGATCTTTGATGTCGCTTCAACAATCTAGAAAGTACCATCAGCATGAATAAGTAAGTTCCAAAGTTAGAATCTAATTCTAATTTTAGTACTTAAAATATTAAAGAAGAATGTTACAATTCATGTCTGAAGATTACAGAAATCAGAAAAGAAGCAAGAACAGAAATGAATTATAAAAAAGGAGCAATAAAAGCCTCAAAGTATTTTCAAAAGTGCAACCCTACCGAGTCCTTGGACTTCATTTAAGGAAACATTACATTTAGGAAAGGTCATGGTTGTCCTTCATTATTACTAATTCTTGATAAGAAAGTGCACTTTCATTAGCGTAAATTGAGGCAAAACCCAACAAAAGTCAGTGCAATCTCCTCAGAAGCAGTAAACCCAAAATGTGTATTGTTACTCAGATAGGTAGCCACTTATGCAGTAAGACTTCAGTAGCACCAAAACACAGATGACTTCAGAAGAAGAAATCAAGTCACTAGGACAATTAACAGAAATCCTGTGCTTCAATTCATTGACAACTGTACATGAATTGAGCTTTTTCACAGACTTTCTTATCAGTTTCAGCCATCAGCCATACATTCCCTCACTTTTGGTTAGTTATTTATTAATAACTTATTCAACATACTGATAAGCTCCCTTATAGAATATCTAAAAGCATGTTTTCTGCGTTTTATGCTAATTTTACGCTTAAATAACAACACCTACTAATGCAGGCAATTCTAATAGACATTAGTAAAGATGAAAAGAAGTATGGATTTCAGGTGTTTATCTTAATTTTTTCATACTATTTTTAATCATTAGTGATGAGGAGCATCAAATTCAGTATCTTCAAAAAAAATCAGAAAGTTGTCCAGAAAAAAGCTACAACTCTGAAAGCATTGCAACAACAAAACACACTGTCCCATATTAAAAAAATACTGACAATAGTTAAACAGGTCAGAACACCTGTGTGATAACTACTTAAATGTGATATGAAACAAAATACTTCCCTAAGGCACTTCTATTTGATGATTTTTGGATGAACCAAGATAAAAGTATTTTGTTACTATAGTCTTGATTAGGAGACTATAAAATTTCTTCAACAAATTAACTCTCCATAATAAATATTTTATAGAAAGAAAAAACGAACTCTCATGCCTAGGAAGAGGTGCTGTGTGAATTCTAGGACTACATATCTGATTGATATCCCTCCTCAAGCACAGTGCTAATATTTGGTAATACGTGTAGTGATACTTCCTTAAAAAGGCTGGAGGGAATTTTCCAGGGGAAGAAATGTTACATTCATGGTAACGAGACTTCAGATTTCAGAAGTAACAACAGTCTTTCCAGACATTAAAAACAACAATAAAAAAACCAAACCAAAACCAATTCCACACTATCTTTTGGAACATGATTGCCATAACTTTTCATGGTTAAAGGTGGGATTGGCAAGGCTGCCTAGTATTACAGATGACCAACACTGCACATTTTAGGATCCTGTTTACATTTTGCTTCCCTGCCTTTCTAAAACGTTAATATATTTGAATATTTCAGTCACAATATCTAAGTTGGAAAAAAAATCCACTGTCTCTCCCACACTGAAACAGTGATGACTGTCTCATCGTAAAAGTTTTGAGCATGAATTTGTAATTGAAGAAGGCAGAAGAGAAACTGGAGCTGTTAGTAGTTGAAAAGGCTACTCAAAATTGGTGTAGATAAAAACGTCACAGATACAGCGTCAGAAAAATTGTGAGTTCTCAAACTGTGACAGGAAACTACAGGTCTTGTGATAGAGAGTTACAGCAATATATGCAGAAGTTGTTAACACCTTCAGCAGATCCATACCTGAGTGTGCTGGTATGTGTAAAGTTTTGGAGTCAAATCTAACTGGTACTTGCTTTATTATCTGGAGAAATAAACAAACACATTGCAACTGGTTTTAATACATTTCTGGAAAATAAGTAGTTGGACGTGAGAATACAAAGATGCAAACTTTGTACGGGATGGGTGTATATACTGCTTCTCATTACTGAGGAATTTTCCATTGTTTTCTGGAATATATTCCTTCCAAGCAAGTGCTGGGGCTTTAACTCTATGTTTTTAATATATTTATGTTGCTAGTGTTTCCATTTAAGTGATTTTTTAAAATAGGATTACAAAATTAGAGGATTTTTTTTTCAGTTTACATTTTTATCTTGCTTATATGCTGAAAAAAACACTTGCATTTGGGTTTCAAAAGCCAAAGAAAGGAACTATGCAGGTAACAGCTCATGAAATCTTGTAGCAGTTCATTTCCACACAGCAAATACATAGATACACTAGATCATTCTAGAATATACAAGGTCTTATTAGTAGCAACTAATTGTTCGTAAGGTATGGGCAATTTTTCCCTCTCACAAAACATCATTTTCTGGTATATCCTGAAATTGGATGACTGCTCAGTGACTATTTGAGTGTCATTTTCAGTAAACAAATCACATAAAAAGGAAAGTGTGTAGTGGAATTCAGCCTTTGGCAGATGAAGTCTAAGTGTAACTAGAGAGCTACTTTCTAAAAAAGGTCTTCAGCTCCACAGATCTGCAGAACACAGGGAAATTTTACAATATAAGATGACATTTCAGCTTTTAAGATTCTGCCAGCATCTAGTAAATCCCTTTCCATGAGATTAAACTGTAAGCTCTTCAGCTTTGCCAGGTGTCAGTATCATCCTTTAGTCTGAAGAGCAAAGAGTCATTGCCAAGCAGGCAATGACTCTGATTACATGTCCCTGGAACTCAGTGAGTTATTTTGCATTAATTCTGAGGCTGGCATTGCATGGTTAAAGAGATTAATCTCCATGTGCACATCAGTGTGTACACTTCCTCCTAATCTCATCTCTTACACTTGCAATAAAAAGAGAAGCAGTGAAAGACTAAGGCTTTGTGTCATAGCCCTGAGACAGAACTAAGAATTTAACAGTAGTAGCATTCAAACACAATCACCTTTTAAATTCTCCACTGGCAACAATGTCCCTCACTCCAAACAAATTAAATCAGTATTATATGGTACTTACACTTCCAGCAGTATAAGACCTTTAGATTTTGTAAGTATTTGCAAATCCATTAAAATAAATGAACAGAACTCTTAATACTAAAGCAATGGAGCAACTGAAAGCTGCAAGACATTCTTAATGAGCTTAGATGCTCAATTGCAATCAAAAATGTTGCATTCTCTGCACCCCTCACTAAGCTACATTTTTTTTCTGGCACAGAAGCAAAAGGAAGACTAAAGAGGCTCTTGCCTATTATTCCTTCAACCAATAAGGCCCATAGTAGTGCAGAGCTCTGATTCTTTTTTGGTTTACTCTTTGCTGTCAGGCAAGTGGCAGTCCCTGCTCAAGAGACTCCTTACAAACTGTTATCACATTAGAATACACATGACAGAAATAGGACAGACATTTCTCATAACTTTGGGTGTTCTTTTCAAGAGAAAATAAGTTCAGGAACATTATTACATCTGAAGTTTAAAGAGTGACAAAAGGTTTTCTGTAAAGGTCTAACTCCCAATGTAGAAGGCTTTGTAGATGACTTTGTTTTGAGTATACCAAACCACAGTTGTGTGTTCATTTAAGTAATAGGTATCAAATCAAGTTATCAGAAAACAAATCTCCAAAAGCACTGAACACAGTATTTAGTAGCTTTTCTACTTTCTGTAAGGCATTATTTAATATTACTATACAATCCCAAAATAACTCATTCTTCCAAATTAGCAACACAATAGAATTATACAGACTGCCAAAAAATTGCATGAGAGCTTGCCAGATGATTGGGTGGAATGGCTTTAAAATGAGAATTATAAAATACAGGAAAGGAGTTTCACTCTGATTAAAATTTTATCTGCAAAAATAGCCTCAACCACAAGTTCCTGAATCTTATATTTTATTTTGCTTTACCTTTGGATTGTCAATGATTGACGTTATGATAAGATCAGATTCAGTGTAAATGAGCCCTTTCAATCTTGACTCCATATCCTACTGACTTGAGCACATATTTTCAGCCTAGAACAAGAACAAAGGTTTTTTTGAAAACATTTTGGGATAAAAAAAAAAGTGAGTTCATGTTTATTCCCAAAATGTTTCCTTTCAACACTGCCATGCAGACAATATATTCTAACTTACTTTTTACTTATGTAAAATCTATTTATAGGACCAACTAAAAATTATAAGAGAAACATATTGGAAGGAAAAGCAATGGGTCCAAACTGTAGCCTGAGAAGATAATACTACCCCTTTTATGCACTGGAGTAAAAAAGGAGATTAAGCATCTTTCTTGACTCATACATCTGGGTTCTGCATATATTTTTCAAATAACTTGCACAGTGTAGGAACTGATTTCCTGCTAGTTGTGGATGGAGAAGAAAGCAGACTTTGTCACAGACTCCAGGCTAAAATTCTAGCTATAGAGATACCATCATCCCTTAATATCATACAAATTTTGTCCTCACCTTTTTCAAGCATGAATCTCTTTGTGGAAGAGTTTTGATTGGGACAGTAGTAGCATCACGTACTTCTACTGCAATGCTGGTTCTAGGTGTGGGACGAGAACTTAAACAAAAAACACATTAAAAATAAATAAACCAATAAAGACTCAAAGAGGTTCAGTTTCATTGCAAAGTCCTTTTTTGTTCCTCTTTTGAAACTTTCATGCCATATAGCAAACTTTCAAAGCTGACAAACATAAATGACCCTATGCTTGAGCCATCAACTAGACATGAATTTTCTGTCTTTAAATGTGTTCTGACAAGGGTAGGATTTGTTTACCAGTCCAAAATGGGAAGGTGGTATTTTGTAGTTGTTGATGTTAAATGAATGTAATTTGATTATTTTCTCAGTGACAATCACTCTCCAAATTAGATACTCAAATATTATCATCTTAATTCCTAATAACAAGCAACATATAATGAAAATTAATGTGAGATAAAATTGAAATTCATTTTACATTATTCTCTTCTAACTGCCAGCTCTTGGCTAAGACTGCCTAAATCTCATGTATGATTGTAAACTGAGTTTATCTTTTACTTTTTATTTTTAAAACCCTGTCTGCTAATTTGAAAATGAAGAAAGGAGAGACCAGAATACTGCAAAGTTGCAATTTTCATAAAGTTGCCAGTGAACTGGGGTTTTCTATAATACATTAATTTAAAGCTTTTAAAATCAACTTCAGAATTACTAGAACTGACAGGCCAGGAAACTAGTTAAATCAACAACTTCAAATAAACGTGTTTGCTTCATCAGCAGAAAGTAATAGACACATTCACTTGCAAATCAGTTTTATTAGAAAAAGAAACTGAATTAAAAATACAAACACCACACAAAATTAAAAATACTCAAGAAAATCAATGATAAAATGACTTAATGTAATTGTTCCAATCTTCTGTTTTCAAGAGAAACTTATATTTACAGGGTACAATGAGGGAATGTCAAAATATCACCCACATAAAACTACATAAAATGCCCTAATTTTTTTGGTAAAAAAAAAAAATCAGGATCTGCTTGGAAGTTTAAGCAATCTTAGTTCCTAAACAAAACCCGCTATGATCTCTAGATAGGAGGCTGAATGAATGTGCAAAACACATTGATTTGTTATATACATATATTTTTTTTTTTAAATTCATGCAACTGATTTGCTTTCATATGTGTCAGAGATACAGAAAATATTTCCTGTTTTCCAGTTCTCAGATAGTTTCTCAGTTTAAAATAAGACAAGGGATTGCTGAACTGAACTAGTTGAAAAGAGTAAGATCTATTCCATTTGTCCAAGAAGAAGTAGTCACTGCTGGTAAAAGCTGAGTAAGCCCTCCAGCAGCTCAGCAAATTCTGGGGCCAGGTCAGATGCTTCTTTCACTTCAGTGTTTTAATACTTTAGTGAATAACACATGCTGCTTTCAGAAGTTAGGCCATTGAGGCAGAGAGAGTTTCAGAACAGATTTTTTAAAAAAATTGTATGTACCACATTTCAAATTTCGTATTTAAACTGATGTGCTAATCATAGAGTATGTTAGAAAAACATGATTTTGATTATGTGTTGTTAGACTGTTTTTAATGCCATTGTAGCCCTTTTTTCAGGAAATTATTAATAGTTTATGTTTAGCTCTGATGACAGAAGTTATAAGTGAGATGAGAATTAACACTTCATTAAACCACTGAAATGACTTTTGTACTGACTGTAATATCCAAAAACCCTATTTCAGGTTATGCAAGAAGCTCAAAAGAGTATTTTCAAACTGGAATATTTCTGCTTGATGACAACAAGAAAATTAACTACTCCTCTAGCCAATCTTCTTGGCTTGACATCTAGTACCAAGTTTCAGAATCAGGCCTCAACTAATACAAATCATTGTTAAACCAATCACTACTTTTTTATTTAATATCCATGCAGTACTGAATAGACTGTTACCAACAAGCCTGGGATGACAAGCTACAGGTAGAATTTATTAGCAGATCTTTACTAAATGCTTATTCTTGTGTATTTGAAGCCTGTTCTCATATATATGAAGTTAGAAGAAAAGATCTAAGTAAATTCTTCTATTTGGACTGATGGCTAAGAAATGAAAAGTTTATTTCCAAAACAGTATCATAAAGCCATAAAAGCTTTAACTACAGACACTGCTTTTGTAGCTCTTCAAATATTGTAATACTAATTAAACTAGTAACAGAAAATTTACACAAGGCTACTGCCAAAATAACAGAATGCCTGAAGAGAACATGGGACGAAACCCAAACACAAAGGATTTCAAGGGTTTTTATAACAGTTCTTGAAGTTTTCATACCTGAGAAGAAATATGGATTCATTTGATTCACCATCAAGTGCACTTCTGGGGCGCAATTCAGTCTGAGATTCTACTGAAAAGAGAACATGAACTTATATTCAGAGGTTAAAATCGAAACATAGGGAGGGTGGTAAGATTGATAAAAATAAGTAAAAAAATAACATAATGAGCAATATTACCTATTTTGAAAGAATTGCTTGATAGTTTAACATCTGTTCTTGAGGATGACAGATTATCTAGATTTTTATGGGTATCCACTGGCTCTTTGGCACTCCAAGACTCTGATGACTCTGAGTCCTCATAGGTGCTTAATAGAAGATATTAATTACAGATTTTAAAAAGAGGGATCATATCCATTATTTGTTGCAATTCTTAGCATACCATTTAGCTGTAATTCTCTAGAACTTAATATTTTTAATGTGTTACATATACTTTGTATATTAGTAATGGCAATGATGAGAAACAAGTTTACAGCAAATGACTAGGAGAATATTAAAAATGCTCTCTCATTAGAACTTACATGGAAAACAATAGAAAAGTTAAATTATTACCCCATAACAAAAGAGAAGCATTACAGACCATTCAATCTTCACAGGAAAAAGTCATAACAAATCTACCTCTAACAATAATGTTGGTAGCCTGGTTTAAAACTACATTTTTGGTGGGGCTTTTTTAGTTTTGTTTGGTTTAGTTTTGTTTTTCGTTGTGTAATGCTATAGATGTCACACTTAATTTGCAAGCTTATTGATTGTGGTTGTTGGGGGGTTTTTAGCATGTCCCTCTATTATTTACATGAAACTGGGTTGTATAACCTTCCTGAAGGCTCTTCAGGATATCAAATATTGATCAAACCCATACTGAGAAGAAGACAGATATATGGGCCTCACATTTGGAAAAGTATTGAGTTTCTTCAGCCTGTCAAGACACTGTTCTACATTTGTCATGGTTGGCAGTTGGTGCCCACATCAGCAGACAGGTCAGGGGCATCAGGAAAGCATCAAGAGTAAGGTCAAATACCCAGTGCTTCACAGGAGATTAAGATTCTTCTGATTCTCTGGCAATTCTTTAAAAATGAGCCCTGAGATGGAAGCCTTGATAAAATAATTAATAACTTCTTACTTTGTGGTATAAACTGTAAATATTTTCTTCTATGTCTTGCAGGTGAAAGCAGTAATAAAATTTAAAGACAAAGAGCTGAATCTCAAATTGGAATAAATGTTAATTACTAAAATATTATAGAAATAGGTATTAAATAACACTTAAATTCATTTGATAAGTAAATAAATTTAATTAAATAAAATTAAACAACACGGGAGAAAATTTCCAAGGAGATACAACACAAAAATATTCAACATTCGAAAAGAAAACTATTTTCATTTTAGCTCCTTAGACTACAACATGAACTATCTTTCAAATATTTAGACCAAAGTAACATAAAAATCAACACTCAATATCCTAATTCAAAATTAAAGCAAAAAAAAACCCAGCAAGGTAACAGGAGTTTTGAAGAAGCCTAATTTTTTAATACATAGAAACCACTTTCACAGAACATTTGGGGATTTCTGCATATAAATATATATATATATAGCAGTGCAGAGTATTACAAATTTAGAAAAAAACCAAACCATGTACTAGACTAATGTTTTATGTCATAAGCAAAGGATATGGGTCAGCTGCATCTGCAATATTATAAGGCTCTAAGATGCTGGACTGACAGGCTTTGTGAGCTCTAAGCCTAACGCATGAAAACAGACAAACAAAAACCACTTACCAGAGATAAAACTGACCCATGCTTATGAGAGGCTACAAAAGCTTTCAAAATAACAATATTGCAAGGCAAATTCGCGCAGTAATGTTCTACAGGGTGTAAACAAATAAATAAAATTGACAGCAGTTAGTTCAGAAGGGAATTTTGGCACATTCTGTAGCCAGGAGGGAGTGTGGGACAAGTGAATGAGAGTGTAACACAGCAATAGGAAAACACAGTTCCTAAACATCCAAAACTCTCCACATTGAATGGTGTGAAACTCCAGTCATTAATTCATGAGAATTCTAAGCAAAACTCAAAAATGATAAAATTTACAAACATAATAAAATATTTTTCTAGCTTTGCTTCTATTTATTACAAAAAAAGACTTTCTTGATCATTCGGTACCTTGAGCTTGTGCCCTGTCTGTCTGTAGAATCACCACCAGAAAGGTTGAGGGATCCTTTCCAGAATGGATGCTGCAACAGGTCAGTCCAGCTCAGCCTTTTGAAAAGCAACAAACAGCTGAAAAAGCAGAGGCAAAGTACAGCTCCACACCAGACTAGGTTCTTAAGCCTGTGACACTACCCAGCAATTAACCCTGTTGGTTGCTTTTATTTGGACAACAAATAGGTTTTCTTACAGGACAAACTTTTTGCTTCAAATAAAAATGGATAATTCACACAACAGAGGTACGAGAATAAAAATGAAGGCAACTGCATAGTTGATCCCACATGTAAATTATCTGAGCTACTCTATAAGTTATAGTCCTAAATTATTTAACAATATAACTGTATCAGCTATAAATCAAAACCTGATAAAATAAATTGCTCTGGAAAAGCAAAGCCATCCAATTCTGAATTGCCTATCATTCTGTTACAAAGTTATCTATTTAGCACCAGCTACAAAAATACAGACACACTTAATGAAAACATTAATTCTGTATATATTCATACAACAAAAAGCAGAGTTCATTCTTCTCTATGAAGGATTAAATTTTTTTTCATTCTTTGTCATTTACAAAATACTATCCATAGAGTATCAGTAATTATTTTCTCCAGAGGTGATCACACCAACAACTGCCATGGATTAGATACTTCACCTTTTCTGGGGATCCTTCTGAAGCAACCCATCAAGCAAACTGAGGAACTCAGCAGAAGGTTTGGGAAAAGCAGAACCTGTAAACAGAAGCACTTCAGAAGATCAATAATGGGCAGCAAAACCTACTGCTATCCAATGTAGACCAAACAATTACCTACAGATCATGCTAAAAAAATGTTCTTAATAGCAATTTCACCTAAAAAAAATCTCAATGTATAAATAATCTTAAATATAAGCTCTTTGTATTGCAAAGAAACCTAAAAAAACCTCAAACACCAAAACAAACAAATCACCTGCTCTCGGTCATCAAACTAACTAAAATTGTCTGTAACTTAAAACAAAAAAAATAAAGCACAATCCAATTATCATACAGCCATTAGAAAGGAATAAAGTGGAGTAAAAATCTGCTTAAACTGAAATTAAGTTTCCTCCAACCATAATAATTTTAAGATGACCATTGTTGCACCCCATTATACAAAAGAGGTTTCCAAAAATCTTATTTAACTGAGAAAAGAGTATTTCTGAGAGTGCAGAACTGGGAAAGGCACTTCACTCACTTTGAAAACAAAATCTCTCCTAGAATTGAAATAAATAATAATAACAGTTTTAATTCTGCAGGTGACCATTTTCAAGAATATTACTATGAACTGAAAAGAGACAGTAATATTTAAGGGTCTTTGTGAATAACACTGATGCCCAGAATGGTCAAGATCAAAAATTCCATCCCAGGAGGTAGATTCAGTGCTAACAATTAAAAGTAAAATATGTCTGTCTATCAAAAGGGGAACAAGAATTGACCATTAAATTAAAGGGAAAAAGTTCTTCTGAAAGGAAGGCATTGCTAACATTCACTTTGGACAACTAACTGATTGCTGCAATCAGCCTCACAAGAAATAGTGCAAAACAAAACTTTAACATTTTAAGTATTACTCTGATGTGATTCATTAAAGAGTAACAGAACCTCACCCTCTGGCATAGGTGGCAATGGATCTTCACATAAAATCTTTTCAATTAATTCAGAAAAGCTTTCTGAGAAGAAGGGTGGCTTTCCTACAAACAAGCAGAAGTGTATTTCACAGATCAGGCAAACTTCGAAATGGGTATCAGATGCAATGAGCTCATGACTTACCATGAGTTTTCCTAAGGAAACATCCAAAGAAATAAACACCCTCAGCCTGAGTATTATTTATCAAGTTCTCTCATCAATTTATGTCCAGAACCTTGGATTAAATTCTTGTGCCATGAACAGCACAAGAAACCATGGACAGAAGAGGCACCAAAGAAGACTTGGTGGAGATCACCATGATAGCCCTGCATGAACCAGGACTGATACAACAGGAGAGGGTCTAGACAGAAATCTCAATATCTGTGTTTCTGTACTGACCCAACAGATCAGCATATTGTTTAAGACTTAAGAAAGCTGCAGTGTAATTCCCTTTTGTGATGAAGTTATCCTTCCAGTTGCACCTACTGGGCACTTTATCTGCAGGAAAGTGAGAGAGTTTCCTCTTTCAAAGGTTAAATTTAACATTGAGGAGATTAAAAACATTACACTGCCAGAATTCAAGGCTGCTACTGTTTTAAATCATAGTATTTAAACCATACGTGTTGTTTACTATCCTTGTATTTAGATCACAGTCAACAGGACAAAATAACAGTATTACTTCACTTGGTTATTTGATAAAGACACTTCTTTTTGTCTTTTAAGCACAGTTAGTATATCCTTCAAGAAATCTTCAAAATCTGTCTGAAGTTTTTCTACATCTTAACTTCCCTAGAAAGTTAACAAGAATTTACTCTGGGATCATGCCCTATGTTTCCATTATCAGAGATATTAAGAAGATACACAAACTTATAACCTGAGAACATTTCATAAAGCAAACATCCCAAGGACCACAGATCACTGGCTTTGCAGAAGTCTTCTCCCTTTATTGCTTCTGGGGCTGTGTATAATGGAGAGCCTGCAAAACACAGGATGGATAATGCACTTGGATTATTCATTCAGCATTTATCCTGTTCAACACTAAACTTCATCTCCAGATTTCAGTGAGTTAAGGATTATCTTCACTTAGTATAAGAAAACTGAAATTACAAATGTAAGTACTTTCAAAGGAACTTCTATACTTTAACTGGATTATGTAGAATTATATATATGCTATTTTGTTGTTCATTTCACTTCTATTAACCAAGGTGTCTTGTGCCACACTAATCACCAAACACAGTGATTAATACAAAGAATGTTTTGATATGCTTTAACACCTTCCAGAACCAAGAAAATTAAGCAGACTAGTAAACCAACAGCATTCTCATATGAGTAACAGAAATAAATGTGTTACATCAGGTTTGGGATTTTTTTAAGCTATCCAAAGACATAAATCTTCCTGAACTTAGAAAGCTCTGTTACAAAAAACAAGGTACCTAGCCAACTAGATCACTGATTTAAATAGATACAGCTATTTTCACACTTAAACACTATGAAAACATCGCATTTCAAATTATAGCAGCTTATTCACAACCCCCTTTTGTCTAGATACAGAAAAAAGATACAATTTCTATTTCTACAGTAGTTCCCAACAGTTCTCAAAAATCTATTAAAACATTACACAAACTCAGTAGAGGTGTCAATTCCATAGCCCTTTAAAAGTTTATTTGGGATTCTTTCGTTCTTGGGTTTTATTTTTTTAAGTGACAAAAGGTCATAACCATACATATCAAAACAGCTGTTCTAAAAAGCAACAGGAAATGGATTGGAATTGTATTTCTTCCTGAATAAAGTTCTGGTCTTGGTCTTACTATTTCCAGTGTGGACTTTTGGGAGACAGCAAAGCATTGAGAGTGCTCTCTCTGTTCTCAGAAAATATTACCAAGAATTCCACTGTTTACAATAACAGTGATTGATACTACACATCATTATCTTGGAAACAGAGGTCTGTGAGATGCTCCAGGATGACTAATAAGTGATTCAGAAGATCAAAACCAAGTTTCTGAATTTTTCTTATTCAATGAAAAACAAAAAATCACATAATATTTGCTGTCTACTGCATTTGCATGGATCTGCCCTGCAACTGAAGAACTTCAGCTTTCTCATACTTTGAAATGAAATGATCCTTCTTAAATGCAAGGAAAGAGTTGATCTCAGACTACAAACCACTTGGACCATTTGCATCAGGAAGGACAATGAAAGTACAGCAGAGCAACCCCCAGTGCAAGAGCAGAGGTTCTGGGTAGTACTCAGGCCATTTGAGATATACATTCAACACTAACTCCAGGGGATTTAGTCCCAGACCTTACAGAGTGCATCTCCAGCACAGACTTTTTAGAAGTCCAGAAATAATTCCATAGCTCAAGGTTTTTTGAGACAATACAGGATTAATTCTAAATAATTTATTTATATCTACAGTATCAGTTATGCCTTCTTTCCCCAATTATTACTTTATATGTGGAGCACAACAGATGGTAAATATGTGATTCTTCCTGCTCCTTCCTTTAAACTTTTTTTTTTTAAACACACTCTCTTATATCAACTAAATCCCAGAAATATAGTTTCTTTAGTAGGCAAAGCCACTTCCAGTTTGAACCCTGAACTTCCAAAGTTGAAGTGATTTTTCCATAGGTTTCATCAAATAGCAAATAATAATTCAGTCTCCTTAGCAAATCCAAAATAAAAATTAATATTTTCAATTAATTAGCTACATTGAAACACTTCAGATCTCCTTCATATACTCAGTTTGGGGTTAGTGTTTTGTGGGTTTTAATTCTTGAAATTTGTTCCAATTTTTTTACCTACAAAGAAAAAAATCAAGACCAGTTCATAATGAAAATATGTTCAAGACAGTTTATTACATAAACTGTACTGTACTTATTTCACATCAAGGTGTATAAAAAAGGGTTTAAAATGAGACACCTTCAGGTATATTATGTTGGAAATCTGATCTAAAAGTGTGATACAGTCCATAATCACCTATACGTGAGCTTCAAACCAAAAGAAAAACTGAAGTTTATTTACAAAAAGCAGGAAAGGTTAATATGTCATATATTTTATGACAGATGGAAGTATATTATTTTCGAGCTCTTAGTTAAACTGCATGTATGAAATGGAGAATTATTACCACACACTTGCAAACAGTTTCTTTCTACTCACTCCCAGGTGTTGTTCCAGCTCTAAGTTATGATCTCTCTAAACAATCTTACTGAAGAGCTAAATTTTGGGGTTGATCTTACTTAAAAAATTCCCCGTATGCAGGATATGTTAAATCTGCTTACAGAAAATGTCCTGATCACACTTTTCTATTACAAAGACCCTGGGAAACACATTAATCTTTACAAAAGATAACACCACAGAACTAATAATTCAGTTTTATGGAGCTGATCCTGCCCCTCACTCAGCCCTAATGAGGCCACATCTGGAGTTCTGTGTCCAGTTCTGGGCTGCTCAGCACAAGAGAGACTTGGAGCTCCTGGAGCAGGTCCAGTGGAGGGCAACAAGGATGAGTGGGGGGCTGGAACATCTCTGTATGAGGACAGGCTGAGGGAGCTGGGCCTGTTCAGCCTCAGAAGAAATGACTAAGAGGAGATCTCAATGTGTATAAATACCTAAGGAGGAGAGCCAAGAGGATGGACCAGGCTCCTCTTGGTGGTGCCCGGCAATAGGAAAAGAGACAACGGGCAGAAACTGGAACATAAGAAGTTCCATCTGAACATGAGCAAGAAATTCTTCATGTGCAGGTAACTGCACAATGGAGCAGATCGCCCAGAGAGATTGGGAAGTCTCCCTCACTGGAGATGCTCAAGAACCATTTGGATGCAAACCTGTGCAATGTGTTCTAGGACAACCCTCCTTGAGAAGGGAGGTTGGATCAGATAACCCATTTTGGTTCCTCTTCTAACCTTACCCATTCTGTGACTGCGATTCTGCAGAAATTTAGAAAGCCCCAACAAAATGCTAAACAATTATTTTATTTCAAGGTCTTCTCTCCAAATTACTTCAAACTTATTTGCTTTCCAACTTTCATTCTGTCTTTTTGGTATAAGTTAACTTTTGCAAGTAAAACTATCGTACCTCGAAATCTGTTTTTCAAGTATCCTTGCTGAGTACTTTCACTGACATCTTCACCTTCTTCAGTTCCAACTAAAGTAAAAAACTCTTCCAAGTTTTCACCATCCACTTTAGCCAAGCAAAAGCTACTGAATTTCAAAGTGCCAGACCCTTCCAGAAGAATCTAGATGCATAAACAAAATTCATCATATTGGTATCATATACCAAAACTGATGACTGCTGAAATTTCCCACATAAAGTATAAAATAACTAATTACAAAAAAAAAAAACCAAACCCCACAATCTTGAATACATAGAGATGATCACTATAACCAAAAACACTGGAAAGGTTTTAAATCAATGCCAATAGTGGCCCTTTTCTTAGAACCAAAAGTATCACAACAGAACCCTTAAGAGTTTCAATGTGCACTTTTATTTATTCATTATTTAATCTAAATAAACAATGATGTAGCTAGAAATGAGAAAGTAAAAGTAGAGTAAAACTATATAGGAAAATAAAAGTAGAGTAAAACCAAACATTTTGAGGGGGGGTGTGGGAAAAGGCAAATATTTCTAATTTTATTTAGCAGAAAATGTCACACATTTTGTCCAATGATGATGTGAGTTCTCTGGGCAGTCACTGTTATTCCTGTAATTAACAACTTCACAATCCCAAAAACTTGATTTGGAGAAATAGCCCACTCAGCCAGAAGAAACCTTAACTTCAGCACTGTACTTTCAGTTCAAAGGAGGACTTCACAGCAACATTCTTCTTCTGAAGACTACAGAGTCAGCTCCATTATTCTTATTCAGCATTAATTAGTGCTTTTGGACTCAAAGGATAGGAACTGAGTAGAATTGTGAAAGAATTCACAGAAGAAGGGCAACCTGACCACTAACAGATCAAGATCAAAACCAATTACTCTTAAGCAAGAATTTTTGGTTATAGTCATATTCTGGTAAATCACATGAATTAAACACTTTGGCAAACCTCCGCACATAAATTACACACACATACACAAAATGAGAAAGTACATAAAGATTTGTGTTTTTATGCAAGAATATGATGATAAATTACATGACATCTGGAAACAATAGAGCAGGCTATTAACAAAGAAAGTTTAATTAATTTTTTCTGTGACTGAAAGATATTCTGCAGCAGGATAGAATAATAATGAATTTATACATTCAAGGACTGAGAACTAAAATCCCTCATTAAATTAAACCAGTACACCAAACCAAAAATAATCTATCACACTGTATCAGATATACAACAGGGAAAGAAATTAATTAGACCATAAAATATTTAAGCTGTAGATTTCTCTCTGACAGTCTTCATATACACTACAAAGCTCAACTGGCCTCCGGTCTGAGGCAAAGTTCTTCCAAAAGGTAAAACACAGATAATAAAATAAATGCTGATGGCATGCAAAGCAACATGCACTGTTCTCTACAGATCATACTCCTCCTTACCTTTGCAGGTGTCAACTCACAAAAGATAATTCCAAGCTCATGAATATGGTATAAACCAGTAACCAACTCAACCCCAAATTCTCTCACTACATCTTCAGGTAGATGTTCATCTTGAGCAATGACAGATTCTAAAGAACCACCTGAAATATGTTTACACATAGTCAGTAAGGGCATACAAAGAAGATGTCATATGAGTTATTCCCAAGGACATGCCAGGAGCTTCTTCAAAAGATGTCAATCAAAAACCATTATCAGTAGATATTTAAAATATTTCTTTATATTATCTAATACCTACAAAATCTAAGATGTACAGAAAAAATTATTTTCAATAATGTGACAAAAATCTTAACTGCAAATGGAATTAAATTAAATTAGACTTCAAAATTACTTGATTTGTTTTACAAAGGAAACAGAAGCAAAAAAAAAAAAAAAAAATAAAGAAATCCAGGAACTGTGTCACCTCAGAATGTAAAATAAATGCATTTATTCAAACTCCTTAACCAGATTCCTGCTGAGTGAGCTAAAAGAATAAATAATACCAAGAGCAGGCTATCAAATTCTGTGAACACTTGCTAAAGATAATGGCAGGCAACCTTCCACCCAACTCAGAGACAACAGAAACAGTAAAACTGTGTTACCATTTGAGGTCCTGAGGTCAACAACATCCAGACAGCTTATTTTGTTTCTTCTTGATACAGAGTGTTTCTGTACAGTAAGCACAGATATTTTTTCCTGTTGTTTTAGAGAACATAATTTAAAAAAATACCCAGGACTAAACTTTTGCTCTCAGGTTTCTCACACAAATCCCCATCTTTCTGCCCCAGAAGTCCTACTTATAGGTCTCTAGACTTCTTATCCTAATATGAAACTTTTCTCTGCCCCTCCAAAATCACTACTGCTCTTCTCTATTAAGTTCTAACCAGTCCTTCCTTTGTTTCTGATCAGATTACACTTCAAAAACCTTCCAAATCACTCTTACATACATCCCCTATCACCTCTGTCCTTCACTGGGCTTCACTCTCCATGCTTTTTCCCCACTGATTGTTACTATTTCTTTCTGTGTCCTTGCAAAACTGTCTCTTCTTCCCCCATCACCCACTCGTTCACATTCCATTGATTCTCAGGTATGTCATCAGACTCAGCCCACAGGAGTCATTCTTGTCCTAACTACTCACAAGTCTTGGATTTCTTCTAATCTCATTTCCCACAAGCTCCTAGCTCTGTTTTTCTCCTCCTTCCTGTCCCTGTTTCCTATTCTAAACTTCACACTCCCATCTCCCCTGAAATCTCTTTTCTCAGCCTTATTTGGTCCTTTACTAATCCTGCATTAAATCTGTTCCCCTGAGACCACAGTTTGCATTTCATGAATTATCTGTGGGTTTCCAGGGTTATCTGTTATTTGTATCTTGTTCAAATAATGCAGAACAAAAACACCTAAAAAACCAAAACCAACCACTCAAAAAAAAAGCCACAAAAACAATAACAAAAAACAAACTCAAACACAAATTTGAGTCCCTGAATGAAGCAGGGGCTGGGAAACCTTTTCATAGAAAAGGATACTACACCTTTTATTCCAAATCAGGTAAACATAATAGGTTTGCCTGAACTTTTCCAGAAACGCTTGTTTCTGAGAATAGCCAGACTAAAAGGTCCATCATTACAGAATTCTTTAATTTATTCAATCTGAATCTTAAAATTATTTTAGTTCTAAGCCTTTTTATGCTGGTTAGTAAATAAGTCATTCATTTAAAACCACACCCACATTACAATTATAGTAGACTTTTCAATCATATTTAATTACTCTTTCTTATAATGTAATTTAGAGGACTCCATACAGAATAATTCTATAATATGGCCAAATACACTAGGAAATAAAAAAGTAGAACCAGCAACACAGAAATTTCTGATAATGGAAACTCACTGCCCCCTCAAGACAATCAAACATATTGCAAAAGTAGCTCTCAATCTCAATGAAATTAATAAGAAATCAGTATCTTATTCTATTTATAAGTAAGTTAGCTTCGATACACTCTCCTTGCAGCAAACTGCAATACTGCAAGGCAAAACACCTGATAATTGTTCAATAATAAAAGGCTGCCTGTCTAATAACTTAAATATGTGCCCCTAAGCCGGACTAAGCAAATAGATCTAAGACTCACTAACTTCACTTTTATTCATTGAAAGAATGATCTGACCTTTTTTTCCCCCCAGAACTTGTAGGTTCTCTTCTACAGTAATTTTTCAAGCAGAATTCCAAACAGACAAAAAGACTGTGTTTAATATGGACCTTTACTATTAAACAAACTCCTGATGCCAGTATCTTCAAATGTATCAGTTGCTATTGGCTTTCTTTTCTTCCCATGAGGAGAAAAGAACACTCTCAGGAGTTTAAAATATGCAGTTGTCAGAATCAGAGAAAGCTGCAAAAGATTCCTTTACACA
This sequence comes from Formicarius rufipectus, assembly GCA_013399695.1. NCBI lineage: Eukaryota > Metazoa > Chordata > Aves > Passeriformes > Formicariidae > Formicarius > Formicarius rufipectus. The sequence goes on along the minus strand of VXAU01000979.1, from coordinate 787,149 downwards.
TTGGTAAGAACCTATCAAAACCCAGTGAATCACTTAATGCAGTTTTGGGTTCTCAGAGCTCCCAAATTAACATTTTAACACGGAAGTCAACATACTTGCACTGGTTAGGAAGAAAATTTAAATCATTCACTTTAGCTGCTGAATTGCCCTTTGATTAAAAATTAACTTGAACAACATTGTCATTTGTACATTACAACTTGATTTGCTCCTTCCTGTCTTCTAAAAGACAATGTCAAAGCTGCCAGTACTTAGAAAACTTTTCAACCACTCACAATTTGGTTTTATGTTCCCCTGATTATCCGTATCTCTTCAGCTCTTAAAACCAACATCATGTCACATCAACAAACATTTAACAGATATGTACAGTAGAGGAGAAAAATTATTTCAGTTAATTTCTGAAAACGTTTCCAAGAGCAAAACCATTTTTATATATAAACAGGATTCTTAAGCTAATAATTAGATAATCATGGGGTTTTTTTTCAAAGCTGTAAGCTTTTCTTGTAGAAAAACTGCTATAAATGACTATTTGCAAGAGATTTCATCTAAGTTTTTATCTTTTGAGCTTATCTTACCTGTGCATAATTCCACTATAAGCCAGAGATGATTGCTTGTTTCATACCATTCATAAAATGTCACTATATTCTTGTGTCTGATTTCGTGAGTCAAACGAACCTACAACAAAGTTTTTACCATACTTAACTAGGGCGAAAACATACATATATATATTTATATGGACTTAAGGGAGGGGAGCAAGAAACAATACAACTGTAGTCTAGATTAACTACTTGTTCTCTTTATGTTCTCTTTCTGCATGTATGTTGAGAAAAGACAACTTCCCTCACAGATGCTGCCCAGCTCAGCTGTTTTTAAAAATACAGAAAAAAAAGTTAGGAAGTTCCCCAATCCAAAATTATAAATACTTAACCTTCCTGCATCACTAAAACAATAACAAACTGGAAATCAGAAATTGGAGTCAAACATGAACTCCTACTTTATTTTTTTTTCCCAATAACAATAAAAATGAGAGACAATACAGTATGAAGAAGAATAAAGAAAGCTTAAGATAAATGATGGAAAATTTATCAGGCAAAGACAATCATTCAAGAGTCCCTTGAAATCTATATTTCTCTTATACCTACATGGCCTAATCTCTAGAGAAGCCTGGTTTTTGCTTGAATGGTACTCAAGGTATCCCCAAGGGTTTTGTAAGACTTCTAAGAACAGAAAGTTCCCCCTCAAAAAAAAAAACAAACATTGAAACAATGAGAGGGAATAAAACACTGTGCTGGGATTGTGTTGGCAAGGTTTTGGTGTAGGGGGGTGGAGGGTCAGGGGTGTGACTTCTGCGAGAAGCTGCCAGAAGCTTCCCCTATGCGTGACAAAGCCAAAGCCAGCCAGCTCCAGGGAAGGCCCACCACTGGGCAAGGTAGAGCCCATCAGCCAGGGGCAATAACATTCAAAAAGAGGGGGGAACACTGCAGCACAACAGCAGCAGAGACAGAGGAGTTGGAATGTGACAGACACCACTCCACAGACCCCAAGGCCAGTGCAGAAGCTGGAGCAGAGATTCCCCTGCAGCCCATGGTGAAGACCACAGCGAGGGAGCTGTGCCCCTGCAGCCCATGGAGGTTCACTGAGGGAGCAGAGACCCACCTGCAGCCCATGGAGAGCCCCACACCAGAGCAGCTGGAAGTCTAAGGAAAGCCGTGACCCCATGGGAAGCCTTATACTGGAGCAGGCTCCTGGCAGGACATGCAGACCCATGGGAAGAGGAGCCCACACGGGAGCAGGTGTGCTGGCAGGACTTGTGAGCCTGTGGGGACCCACACTGGAACAGCCTGTTCCTGAGGGACTGCAGCCTGTGGAAGGGACCCAAGCTGGAGCACTTTGTGAAGAACTGCAGCCTGTGGGAAGGAACTAGCATTGAAGAGGGTTGTGGGGGACTGTCTCCCATGGGAGGGACCCCACACTGGAGTAGGGGAAGAGCATGAGGAGGAAGGAACAACAAAGACAGCATGTGATGAACTGACTGTGACCCCCATTCCTCATCCCTGTGTGTTGCTGGCAGGGGAGGAGGCAGAGAACATTGGGAGGAAAGCTGAGCTCAAAAAGAAGGGAAGGGTGAGGGGAAAGTGTTTTAAGATTTAGTTTTTTTTCTCAGTATCCTTCTCTGGCAATAAAATCAATTAATGTCCCAAAATCGAGCCTGTTTTCCCCATGAGGGTAATTGGTGAGTGATCTCTTCCTATACTTAGCTCAACCCACAAGTCTTTCATTTTATTTTCTCTCCCCTGTCCAGCTGAGGAAGGGAGTGATAAGAGTAGCTTTGGTGGCAATCTGTCATCCAGCCATGGTCAACACAGAAACAAAATTTATCTACTGGAAAAATAAAATATTTGAACTGTGTAACTGTATCAGTTACAGTGTCTTTTCCATAAAGTATCATATGTTTAAAATTTCCTTAAGGTTTTACAGGCCAGAATTGAAACATCTTAAATGGTATTCTTTCATGCAAAATAATTTCATCTTGCTGAGTAAGAAATTGATTGTTTACTGGATAGACTTACACAATAGCAAAGTACAGCAAGCCACTATAAACAAGTAAATATTTTTACAAGTTCTCTGACACATCATAGAAACAGTAAGACTGTAAACATGAGTTTATGCTTGTGATGTATTAAAAATCAGATAAAGAAACAAAGATTAAAATAAGACTCTAAAGTATAGGAACTTAAAATCTTAAGAAGCTGACCTAAATTATGACAAACATCATCTAAAGAAGTACAAGGTATTTTTCTTTTGTAACACCTGTGCTAAAAGGTCTTTGTAGGCTGTATCATTTCACAGATTTAGCAGGGGGGAAAAACCACATTACTTACCCAGTTTGTTATTTCAGCTCTTTTGCATTTATCAGTGCAAAGAATGGCAACAAAGTTAATTGTCCCCTTTCTTCTCCCTTTATAAACCACTGTCTTATTTCCTCTTCCAATCTCCTCATACAGAATGAAGTTCTCCATACTTCAGGATGCTTTGCAGGCAATGGACTGGCAATAGGGTATTAGTCTCATAAACAAATAAGCCTTTAAAGGAAGGAGGACAAAGGGGAATCATTAAAACTTAATAGTTGATGATTTATAGTATTTCCCTCACAATGTTCAAAAATAGGGATCATATTGTTATAGTTTCAGAATCTAATGGAATTTTTCTTTCCCCACCCTCAGAACGAGGAGAAAATTGTTCTACCTTAGCCCGTTTGCCTCTAACAAAAGAAGCAAGAGTACCGGTGATTTAGGGTGGGGGAGA